>JABFOV010003621.1:0-15875 GCA_022817685.1 Aradophagus sp. ZL-2020
CTTGTATAGACATCAAAAGTACTTATTTAGCAACGATTACGTATTTTGTTTGTTACAACATTCAGGTCAAATGTTACGGTTAATTTCGAAAATTTCAAGATAAGAGTATACATCAATGTTTAAACAAGTTTTAGAAGTGGTATTAAAGTTTCGTTTACTTACGTGCATCAATTATTTTCGACTGCCGATGCCGTGTATTTTTTCCAATTCAGTATTACTTGACTTAATATAGTATATTAAAGTGTAATACATTTTGTAACAATTTTACAATAAAACATGCAACAGATGCTTCTTTTGTAAAAGTCCTAGATTCACGTGGGACAATGACGTTACGTTAATATACAAAGAGCTGCGATAGGAATGAACGAAGAGAGTAGAGCTGAAAGAGCACAATCACCTTAATAGAATTAGGATTTCGACCAGACGGACCTATATAATGTAGGACTTTCATCGCTTAACGAATGATATTGCAAATAGAATTCCAAATTCGCAATAATCGAAAAATGGCATGAAATGATACCAGCGAATTCGTAGTTAATTTAATTTAATAAAGCAACGGTTGATTTAATTAACAACGTTTTTTAAACTTTTCATTGAATTCACAGATTTGATTGATTGGATAAAGAAATATTTGTTGTCAAATTCATATGCAAACCATTATTTAAAATAAACTCAAACTCTTAAATGTAAAAAACTGGTATTGCCATCAATCAAAATTTAATGTTCAGGATTTACCAACAAGTATCGAAGTTATTAATTAAAATTTGTGAAATATTTAATAAAAAATTTGAAAAAAGTTAGAAAAATGTTCACCTCGAGAAGCACTTTTAATTAAATGTACTCAGATTCCGAAACATAACAGTGTTTATATTTTCGTTCGGACAATGGTGCCATTCGTACAAATTACAAATTAATAATTTCTACCTTGATTTTTATTTATATTCACAAAACACTGTGAATTTTTTTGTTCAATAAGAGAAAACTTTTTTATCGCACAAATTCTAAAACTTCATTGCACTTTTGTTTCATTGGCAACTTGATTCACGTAGATTTCTTCATGTAGGTCTAATGTGAACGAAATTGCAAGAAGTAAAAGCCGTAAAATACCATTTATCCCGCTCTAATATGCCTCACTGTTCGTTCGAAGTTGACGTTAATCGACGTTCGTGATGGAGGCGTCTACTTAAATCTCTGTCACCCGACAATGACTGAAGAAACATTGAACTTTCGATCCCTCGACAGACTTCTTCCCTTTCACGTGTTTCCTCCGGGACTCATGCTATACAATATCTTCCCGAAAAGATTCATGAGATTCCTAATTCGATTTGTAGTTCATCCCGGAATTTCAGCCCGTATTACATTACATTCAAGGACGACGTCTTTGGTGGTACAACACAATTCAGTTCCCATGTTTTATTGACAAATTTATCACCCCTGCATGCTCCATATTAATTTTCCAATCTGTTATTTCAGTTTCTTCAGTCATCGTTTATAGATTATTATTTTCTTTTTTAATACATGATTTATTATAATCTCTTCATATACGTAATAAAATTACTATTGGAATTGGAATTAACGATCATTATGCAATTTTGACCAAAAAATAAAATCTTGTTAAAAAAAAATTTTTTTTAATGAAATCGAAGAATGGCCATGATGTAAAATTGCAATGTGAATCATATGAACTGTTATAACACTTTAATTTTATTGAAAACTAATGAAATCGATTTCAGAAAAGCCTCACACTTTGAAACAGTATCCAGCTTTCTTGTGAGAAAAGTGGAAAAAATGTGAACCTCAAAATGTTGAATCAACGTGTGAAGTTATTAGCTCAACGGTTATTGATATTAAAAATTGTCTTAGAATAATGTTTTGCGTATGAATTTCAATGCTGTTTTAAGCATAAGTTTTGCCCGTGATGTTGGCTGACAGACAGTAGCAGAGCATGCTTGTTACTTACGTGTCTCGTGTCCGCCGCAAGGAGGGGTGTGTGCGCCTGTAACAACGAAACGGAATTCCGTTCGGTTAGATCGATCGTCGAAATGAAATAATTGCAGCTAAACATTTTACAAGCTTGGCATGCTCACTACATGCAAGTGCCGCGGCGACGTTGGGGCGCTAGTGCAGCGAACTGGCAACGTCGCAACATTACAACACTGCGACAGGGTGAAAAACTTACGACCGTCACCAACACTGCTGTAACCGTTTAAACGTAATTAGAGATGTGTCTTTAAATTAAAAGTTCGGACAAAGTTCCGATTGCGCCTGCCCCTCCCCCCCAGCCCCAGCCCCTGTCGCTCGGCCGAAAAATTGTTCCAACGTTCATAGATTCTCTTAGCCATAAAGCAGGATTGCCAACTTTTCCAGTTTAACTTGGACTACAAAATTAATTGCCCAACTTCGTCAAGTCTCGCCTATTGATCGCGCTGATTAATTAAAAAGCCAAGTTTGCGCGACTCCAAATTAAATACTAATTAAAGCGAGGAAAAGGGTTATCAATAATTTGGCGAGATTTGTGGTTGTTTGCCGGGCGCTCGGGGAGCCAAGTGAAGCGCGAGGTGGAATAAGATTATGTAACTCGTTAGGTGGGCCGCGCGCGGCGCCACCAGATAAAACCCGCTTTAAAGCTCTTTGCCGCGCGGCACTTAAGCGCCACTTTATGCCGGCGCACGCGTCCCGTCGCTCGGCTTCTAATTGAAATTTGTCGCGAGTTGAAACCGATTGTATTTTATTGCACGCCCGGCGCACACGTACCGATATCCGAAGCCCTGATTTCGGATCGAAATCGTGTACCGGCCCGACGCTTTCGAAAGAATCCCCTGACGAGCGCGCAGTTTTATATAGAAATATATTTGTATATGGAGATCAAATAAATATTTATTCCGGGCGCGGCTTTTTCGCCGCGCTCGTTCGTATACAAAACGGTGCTTGCGGTAAGATATTGCGCGGCTCTTGCGATCAAATCAATACAATTTTTATAGTTTCTGCTTTTCAGTAACGAGTTTTCCCGCCGATGGTTACGATACTACTGCGGGATAAATAATGTTTCGGCGTGCATCCGAGAGAAATCATTTTCTATAAACTTTGCAGATTTGATGCTTGTACAAATTTATTATTATTATTATTATTATTTTTTTTTTTTTGGTTGAATGCAAATTTAGACCTTTGATTTGTATGAAAAGCGATTGTAATTTTTGCACAAATGTATACAAAGCAAAGTATTGAACGATAAATGATAGAAAAGTATGAAATTTTGATTGATTTTAATTGCGCGTATGTAACACGTGTTAATTAACTTTGAATCCACTTTTCATGTTTATTAATTAAAACAATAAAAATGTATACAAGTGAAGCGAGTATACAAACAAATTTGATAAATTTACCGACGATGCTGCATAATGATATATTTCAAAATTTCACATTGCTGTTACATTTCGGTGATAACCGGCACATAAGCTGTTATCTAACGAAACATAATCATAATATTTGGCGCTATGTGTTGTACACCAATATCATCAATAATTAATGGGGTAATGTCAGAATATTATCAAAGAACTTATAATCGAAAGAAAACAAATATGTGTAACAAAAGCAGAACCTAGTTAACAATAACAAAAATGTTTATAATCTGTGAAGTTATTTCAATTGCATTTTAATAAACAAACGTAACTGCAAGGTATTACTTAATTACGTAATATAGTAAAGTTTGCTTACTGTAAAAGTATACAACAAATTTCACTACGATTTCATCAAGTTTTACAATGCATAATGTAGTTTTTCTTAATACTTCGCATAATTTACGATTTTGTTTTGCCAATGTAGAATCTTCTCACCTGGCGAACCAAAGAACAACCGCAGACGGAGGATGTCATTTGGACGGTCTAAAAGACAGACTTTCAGCACAGTTTCAGCGTCACTGTTACCCGGCTGAGTCGAAACGCGAAAAGAGAATTTATTTATTCATAGAATAGCAGAGTGCCGGTATCTTTTGGAATCGCATAAAGCAGTTGGGAATAAGTTACAAGTTACGAGTACAAATTTTCGGCAAGTTGTATCGTTTGTAGCAAACGTGCCGGTACTATATCGTTGTGATATTAGCAGTTAAATAAAGGCGCAACAATTTTCGCGCGTTTTCTGCACAACATTCTGATCGTAAACATTTGCGTCACTTTACAAAGGGTCACGTATGAGGCAATAAACAAAGTTTCTGAATTTATTTTCAGTTCATTAGAAAATGGCTTGGAATGGAACTCCGCTTCATTTTCGAGTCCAATTTTTGTGTTCGTTGAAACCGTTTTATCTTGAAATAACAGCGAAGTTGATTCTGCAAAACTATTATGGAAAAAGGCGAGCGTTAATCGCGATAGGTTCCGAGCGAAAATGGAAAAGACATTCGGGAGTTAATGGATGCGTGTGTTGCTAGGTAAACCGCCTTATAAAATATCGTTTTCATTACGAACAACTGCGAAAGCATCGACCTTTTTACATTTCAGTTCGCCAATTGCAGCGAATCGAGTTGCTAACGCGTTTGCCAATAAATCGTTTTCCTTTTGTTCCACGGAAAATCCAACTTTTTGTTGTCTCGGCGATGATATACTTCAGCATTTGCATACAATCGTCAACGGTGAATAAAAATGAAATTAACAAATGAAATATTTACTAAGCATTATTTTAACGAAAAATACATTTTCAGTACTAATTTAATGTAGTAAAATAACTTAAAAAGTACCTAATAAAATTACTTACTTCGATTTAGCTGAATTTATTCAACCCAAATCTGCATTAATTGTATTAATACATTAAACATGTTATTTTATCTCAGTATATACAACTTTGCATGTAGATTTGTTGATTCGGAGAATGTTCATAAAAATCATACATTTGTTGACAACAAGTAAACGAGTGTGACAAAAATGTGCTCTCCAAATTGTCTGCGAATGCGCTAGCAAAAAATAGTCCGAGCATTGAATAACAGACTTTCGAGATTGAATTTGACAGCCGACAAAGAATTTTCAATATTTGACCAACGGTATTCTTTTCATGAACGCCCGCGGCTTTATCGAGTTTAAGTGAGTTTCACTTTTGTAAACTTCAACTTTGCTATTCGTGTCACAAACAGTGAATTCGATCTGAGAAAGCGAGAAATTGTCGCCGAAATAAACATTAGAGAGGCGGCGCAGGATTAAAAGCGAAATTGACAAAAGCGCGTCCTTCACACTTCGCGAAGTGTCTCGTCTTTTCGTTGGCTCCGGCATTATCAAAAGTGCTCGGTCGAAAGTGTTTTAATTTAAGGAACACGCAGAACATTGCTGATGAAATTTTAGTAGTTCTTCGGTTCAAAGGGATTATTACATTGACAGGGGAACAATGTAAAATCATTTTTTTGTTTAATAATTTTTCGGAGTGTAAAAATTAACAAACAAAATCATTTACAGTCCATAGATACAATACGGTCTTACTATCTAAACTGTCAGTTTTGCAGTCTACTTTTTTAGGTGTAACTTTTACAACTGGACTGTAATTTTACAGAAACAAAAAGTAATTTTTCTTTTTTTCTTTTTTTATTGACAATTAAAGTCACTATTAATTACATGGAAAGATAGAGTCGAGTCGTCAGACGTCAGGTCGGTTCGCTCTCAGTGGAATATGAAATTCAATCAGCCGCTGCCGGCTACGCGCGGGTTCCACTTGCGCCGGCTAAATTGCACGGATCGCCGGGATTTCGGCGGGACGAACAAAGAGAGCCGGCGCGAATTAACATAACAGTGTCGCCAAAACGGCCGCGGGCGCTAAAACGCCGTTAAACGCGTTTTTCACGGCGAACAAAACGCCGATTTGCATTTTAAATGAAACGTTAATCGCGCTACCGATTGCAATCAATTCGATAAATATGCAAGCCGGAAATTCAATCAGAAAATTGATTACCCGAAAATCCATTTTGCCGATAAAATCGCCGGTATTTCGCGGCCCGCCACTTTCCATTTTGCCCCGGCCGATTTATAATAATCGGGTGCAGCGTCCCCCGCACCCTTACCCCCGCGCAAAAACACTCACCCCGCGTTTTATTTTTATCGCGCAATTTTCGAAACGAGAAATATGCTGAGCCCGAAAAAGGCGCTCGCTTAAGAGCCGCCGTCGTCTAGATTCGGTTACATTTACACATTTATGGAATATCGATTTGCTGAAGGAACGAGGGTATTCATAGATTTCCAGATGAGGTTACTGTATACATGTAAAGTATCGACGGAGGAATCGAGTTATGATCGTTCTAATAAAGCTCGTCGGTTTAACTCGTCTAATGAACGATTCACGGACTTTGCTTTTTTTTTCTTTTTTAATTAGTCGCTTTGTGTCGTTGAAACCGGAAAGGGATGGGGTTTTTAATTGTTCGAAGTATAATTTAATGAATTCTTTTGTCAAGTCGGGAAAAGTGGTGAATGGAAAATTAGGCAGATTATCTTGGTTTTTTTAAACATTAGTTGAATTAAGTCGACGAACTTTTGCTAAAAAGAGGTTCTTTATGGATAATTAACAATCAGACTGCAGTTTAATATTAATGAAAATTAAATGAAGATAATTCTAATGGTAACTTCTGACAATAATTTTTAATAACTGGCATTTTTCGTTCTCGAGTTAAAAGATTATTTATTCGAAGAAAAGAAATACATTTATGGCAAAATAAAGACTTTCCTTTTCAATGGAATACTTTTTAAAAAAATATACGCATATTAAATTCAATGACTTCATAAATATATATCAGCCTTTTCTCTTGAATCGTCCTTTCAAAAGCTGTATTCTTTTCACAATTGAAAACCTGCAAATTTAACTTGCATGTCCAGACACAGCAGTTTTAAAAGATTATCTGCTTCAAGCTAATAGTTGCAAGTCGGGGATGAAATGACAAAAAACAAATGCTGGGTGAGTAAGCGCATGTTTGCCATGCAAAATGAAAATGACTGCAAGAATTTCCCATGGGCTGTTTTATCGCCGATACAAGCTACCGGTATTCGGTGCTTTAATGGTTATTCATGAACCTCCATCGGCCGGCATTATTTCATCGATTTTTCCCCCTTATTAAAACCACTGCATTTCATACCGGCGATCTTTAAACTAAAATTTTACACCAGCGCTGTTGCAGCGTGTAAATTTGTTATCAGATTTCGTCGTCTACGGATTTCGCGCCCGGTAATTTGGAATGTATAACTCGCGTTTGCCATTGCAGCTAGTGCGAAGAGCATTTATTTTTTAAATATGAATTCATATGAGTCATATTTTATAGCCACTCTGCAGCATGAAAACTCTATTTCTGCACTAAAAGTCGAAAGTATATCACCCAATACGGAATAAAAAAAAATAAAATAAAATAAAATAAAAAGAAATGGAAGATGACCGAAGAAGATTTAAGAAATCCATATTGAGGAAAAGGTTAAGAGATTTGATAACTTAAACAGCTTTACTTGAATTTTACATTATCGGAATTTCTTTTTAAAATGATTGTTTGCTATTTAATAAAAATTTACAAATTTCGTAATTTTAATTGTTAAATTGAAATTGTATTTCACACATTACAATAATTGTTTTTGTGAATACCGAATCCTGACACAACGATTGCATCTGTAGCCGATTGAATAATTGAAGTAATAAATAAATTCCGGCTAATGGTTTGAAAAGCGCAATTTCCGGCAGACATTGTTTCCAACATCTTTACAACTCCCTCCGCTCGAAAGGCTCGCAATTTCGTGTAAAGCCAGCGAACGCGAGGCATAAATTCCTCTGAATTATACATCACTTGATTCTTATAACTCGGCCCGTATGTACACACGGAGTGATAAACGAATCGGTCGATCTTGCACGTCGAACTAATAAGAGGGCTACTATAGCAAATCTATCAAAACTCGTTTTAGCGAAATTCCAGAAGTTTGCTCAATTTCAGGGTTCGCTTCGTGTGAAATATGACGTGCCCCCTCCCCCCCCCCCTCCCATTGGCTGCCTCGTAGCCGAGCACGTAGGTAAATCCCAGCTGTGAATTTGAAAAATGTCCGGCTATAATTCTGTGTATCTTTCGCTCGCCCGCCCTCGCGATTTGCCTCGGATTCGCAGGTGCGAAGCAAGTATCGAAATCGCCCGGCAGGATGATCCGTTTCAACTGTCACGGGTCTAACTTGGAAATGCGCACTCTCGACAAATTGCCTCGCCACACCATTAATGATCCGATCGGAATTCGCGATTGATACGCGGCCGGAATTACGGTCCGTGAGTCGTAAAAAAAGAGTCGGCTAAAATTTATATGCTAATTAGTAAATACTATTTTCGCACAAATTATTTTCACTCTATGTTATGAATGTTATTACACTTTTTTCAGTCTTGTTTAGATACGTTACTTTTAAGTGATATTCAATTAACGAAATAATATATCAAAATGTACGGAATTAATTATTTTTGTGAGTGTAAGAAACCGAATGGTGGAAGTTACTATTTAAATGGTAAAACAGTACCGTTTTTATGACTTAAATAGTATACATTTTATGTACGCTGTTACTATACAGTTTATGAAACGAGATTTTTTAATCACACAAAAAAACCACGTGAAATCTTATTCGGATGGCAACACCTGTTTCGGGCTTTCTCTGTTAAGCTCGACAATCGGCGCCACGAGAGAGATAAGATCAAACTTCTATCTCGGATTGTGCAGCATACCAGCTTGTCGGAAGAATGTCAAGCTCCCGAAGATCCATGCCTACAAGGCAATGATCCTGGAATCCTTCCATCTAATCGAAGCGTGTGCAGTCTCGGGTGATTCTATCACGTCATAGTTTAGCTCGACCCGCCAGTGAACTGCGAAGGTCTTAGTTCAAGTTTCGTTTATTTTCTTCTATTGGACCCTAACGTAAATCTATATGAAAGTTACTTTCAAAAGTCTTCTCTTTATCATATTCTAAACATTATAAAAATGATCAAGGATTTTATTTCTTTGCATTTCTTTTTTGTTTGCAAGATCCAACTTATTTCTCCTCAAGCATATCATATTTGCAGCAAGAAATACGTTTTCCAAATCTGTTTTAAGCTATAAAAATGTATACTCGGCCATGTAATAAGAAATTGATTCTACAATTCAGTGATGCATTCGATAAGAGATAAAATTTAAGCCGCGTATTTTCTAACATCAGCAAGTATACGCATATTTTTTTTTTCCGTGGGGAAGAAATTCAAGTCTTATTGAACGAGTCAATATTTACGCCATCGTTTGTTGAATAATATCTGTGGATCGGGAGGCTTTCTTTAATGAAACGTTTGAAAATGTCTAGGAAATATAAACGTCGGATCATTTGTCGAACGTCAGTCGGTTTACCGTACTCGACAACCGTTCAGTTAGCTCCTTAGATGAAAACGAGCAGACGCAGCAGGTATAATTCACCGAGTTTAATTTCAGGGAAATTGTGGTCAAGCGCGTTCTACTTGTACATGTTTGCCTAGCTAAGCTATCTTTGGGTATCAGCGATCGGTTTGAACTTCAATTTTGGTAATTTCTGTCAATATTTGTGTTTTATTTGAACACACGAATAGTTTAATATTCGCTGTTTTCTAACAGAAGCGACAGCAAATGTTCAATATAATGACAGTAAATTATTTTTAGAGGAATGGCAACGAAATTTTAATTATTCACAAAACGTAGGTCCAACATATTTGTTGATGTTGATTCATCGTCAGGAAACCAATATTAATGCTCAGAGTTCTTTCTTTTTTAAAGTAACATTGAAATTTAACTGCAATTATATCATTTATTGTCTCAACTGATATTGTATAGAATCAAAGAGCATCAAATTCGCAAATCTTTACTGAATTCGTCAAATCTTTTTTCCCATCTAACTGTTCGTTAACTTATTCACATTTTTACGAAAAATTAATTGAAAATCTAAAACACGTGATAGATTAAACACGCTCTATCTGCTGAAACCACCTCCCTATCTTTATCTATTTGTCATTAGCCCAGATTGCCCTCCAGACTCATCAGCGATGAAACTCGATATGTGTATATATATATATATATATATATATATATATAGGATCGTTATTGGCGACGAGTGCGCGACGATAAATAACCAAACGAGAGCCCCGGCGAATCTTTCTATTCCTCCGTAACGACACAAAGCGCGCGCGAGCAAAAAGAGGCGTCCTTTTAAAAGCTTATTTTTGACAAAGTCTCGTGAAAAATGATTTACGAGGTCGAGAAGAAAAGCGCGGCCGAAGATTGCGCGGGCGTTATCGCGGCGTCGCGACGCCGCGCGGCGCTGATTCATTGCGGATATTGGCGATTCGCGAGGCAAAGCGGGGCCATTTATCATTAGCGGTTGCGTATGAATTAAAAATTGACTGCAACAAGGCGAGACGCAAGCGGGTGTTGTCGCGGGAAGGTCGGGTCGAATCGAAAGCGGGTTAAGAGGAACGCGGTCGTTGTTTCTCCGGCGCTTGACGAGCGCCGGGATTTAATGGCACCACGAGTTGGAGACACGTTTAACGAGGGTTTGTTGTGGGCGCTGGATCGCTCGCCGTGCCAACTTCATTCCCTACGAACACGTTTCTATTATTTCCGACTAACCCTGATTACATTATCCCATTAAATGTCACTTACCCCGGCATTAATTTATTCGACGGAATGATTGCCAGGTGATACGCAATTAATTGAAGGCCGCGTTGGAAAATTCAGTTGGTGCACGATTGTTTTTGCACTTGGAAGAAGGATGCATGGAGAACGTTTCTCGATCAAACGTACTTGCTGATCGAACAACTTTTTCCGTTCAAAAATTCTCGGTACAATTAAAACAGTGGTTGACATTACTTTTGATTTTAATTTTCCAATTACAAAAAACTCGGCAACAGTGACAACTAATACCAAAAACAAAATGTATGATAAAACGAAGATAGAAAAACGTGAATTGTACGAGTTAATATCAAACGGCGAGGAAATTGCGGAACAGATTGGACGGTTTTGAAAATCGTTGCCACACTACGATATTTAATAGACAATGCGCCGGTGGAACGCCGCTGAGACTGATTAAAATGTGAGGTAAATTGTGTATGCGTGGCTATATAACAAATCCAATTTGTTGTAATTACGCGGGGAATATAAGTGCGCGCGGTGCAACGTAACTGTAAAGCGCGCGTAATGAATTCCGTGGAAATGAGTTAAAATGATTAGAGCGTAATTAATAGTTTAATGGGCGTATTGTCGTTGAATTTTCTCGATACAAGTGGCCTGGGGACGAGCGTTTATTTTAATAACCCATTAACCTCGAGTGCGACGATACACTCGACGGCGCTGATTTCGGGCAATACGTTAGGGTTCGTCCCCACGAGACAAGCGGAAGCCGTCGGAATAGACCGTCAGTCGTGGAGTTACAGCGCCAGTCAGCCCGGCGCTCGCTATTATTCAGCGCCTGTGTCTTGCCGCAACCGAGAGGATAATGGCCAGACAAACGCAAATTATTGTTCGCAATATGTTTAAGAACGTAAGCTCGTACCTTAAAGCCCTTGATATCGCTGTCCGGCTGCTAAATGACAGTTTATGCCGGACAACTGCTGCTTAGCATAATCAAATATTTTGACTGCGGTATCAGTCGTTGTTGCGAAATTGCGCCCTTCTTACGTACATTAACGAGGGTACGAGTTTACGGCGTCACGGTTCATGTTATTGTTCTACGTGCATTTATCGAAGTTACGTTGATTACGTGGTAGAGGTGTTTCGTTTCAGTGTATTTGGACATCTTGGATGTTTTGTATTTTTGAAACGACATACAAAATTTGTCAGTGTCTGTACATTTTTGGTCTAAGTTAAAATTGAAAATTTATAGCAATTGATAAAAACATTAGTAAATAGCTCAATTTTCAATCGTAAGTTTAAATTTTAATATCTGTTTAACATTTTATGGACACTATTTCAAGTTTGTCCATGAAATTTCAAACTTAATGCTTTTGAAATTTCCAACGTTTATTAGTAAACGAAAATTTAATCTGATACAATTTTCTACATCTAAAAACGATGGGATTTGTTGTCGAATAATTTTACAAGAAAAATTATCAATATAGTCAACTTTTTTCAGTTCATAGTACACACAATTTTTCAGTTCTAAGTAAAATACATGTTGTTAAATTATATTAAAATAATTTTCGTTTGCCAATAAACGTTGGAAATTTCATTGACATTCAAACTTATCTTGAAAATTAAAAGCAATTTTTACAATGTAAATAAAAATAACATTCCTGCGAATTCAATTGTTTTTCGTTTACTCAAACAACTATGAATAATGTAAAATACATGCTAACTAGCTTTGAAAACGCTTACTGAATTTCTTTTATGAAAACATCTATACCATCTAATTAGACCACGATGGTTTACAATGTTTTCCAAAAGAATACATTTGATACTTCAAACAAAATATATATCAACTGTAAATACTTTAACCGAGTGTTTTTTGCAATCAGTTCACGACAATTTAATTAATCAGCTGACGAGTGAATAAATAAAAGTCATTCGTCTTATTACGCGAAGAAAAGTTGCACGCGAAAATATATAACTTGTAGCATCCATGGTTGTATAAACAACATTATTATTAACGAAAGCGAAGGAAAACGACGCCGGGGACGAGAATGTTGCGTCGAGTAATTCGGCGTTGTTTGCCAGATGACAATGATATAATGAAGCGGGACATCTAATAAATAGTGCAGCGCCCTCGGAGACGCAGTGTCGTGGCAGAGAGTGACTTTTTGCATAGCGCGCTTTTCGCGCCGCACGATCCGCGTCTGGGAAATCTACGGACTGGGAATAAGCGTGAGATTGAGGTGCTTAGAGCGCAGTTATAGAGATCTCGTGGGTAAAAAAGGGAGCACGAGGCAGGGAAGACGGAACGAAGGTTGCGCGCGGAGGAAAAAGCGAGGCGGAAAAAACGTGCTACGAGAAAAACGGTGCGCCGTAAATGCACGCGCAGCCGGCGTGCTGGAAAGAAAATCGTGACGAGGCGAGTGAGAAACGCCGGGCAAATAAAGTCGTTGGCATTCGGACTACGCTGCATTTGTTATTCTTAAATAGAAAACTTTTTTCTCGGCAACCGTTAGTCAAAAGTGGCGGGCACTTGCATCGCCGAAATTATTTCCTCGCGATGCCGAAAATTTTATTGGGGCCGGCTCGGAATCGTTGTGTTGAGAAAAGGAGATGGAAAATTTTACGAAAGAATTTCGGAATGGGGTTCGGGGATGCTTTTTTTTCTTGAGGAATTTCGGCAATCGCTTCGTAGAAGGAAGAAAGATTTTACTGAAAATATTTTACTGAGAATCATTTATTGAAGAGAGCTTACTACAATTTTTTTTTTTTTAATTTACAAATGTCAGATTAAACTTTTGCTTAAAATGGAGAAATTATATAATTCCTCAATAATTCAAATTTTTGTCGGAAAAAATATAAGATCTGGCGCTTATTTTGTATTAATTTTCGATGATAAATTTATTTTACTGACAACAATGAAATAGGAAAATAATAGCAAATGCATTTGATAATGAATGAAATTTCCACTCAATTAAAAACATATGATAAAATTAATACTCCTCAAATGCCATAACTTCAATTCTCTTCTCCCTTCTGAGCATTTCTCCGTGCAAACATAAATTTATCCCTTCATCGCCTCGAATCCAGTTTATTTTCCAAAACATTTTCAATTCTCCATGTCATTCAATAAAACCGAATTATATCATCAAATAATGCAGGCGTCATTGAAAAACAGGTCGGCGAAAATTACAAAAGAGCACTGGCTATAAAAAGAACACGCGTTGAAATGTTTATTTGGCCCTTAACATGTTTTGCATCACACAAAGGAACGCGCGGCAAAGCCAGTAACATAATTTCACATTTCGATCTTGTTGCCGGCATTACGAGAAAGTGGCCGAAATTCAAGCACCGACTTCATTTCGGTAAACAGTTTTGAATAGATTGGTTCCATTGAAAGGCACAAACGGCGGAATCGAGCTTCGACATGGTTCATAATCGAAAACCCAAATCCCCGTAAGAAAAGTTGGCGGCGAAATAGAAAAGGATAAGAGGCGGGGACGAAGTAGACGAGAGGCAAGGAAAAAAAGGCGAAAAAAAAACGAGGGAAAGAAGAAAAACATATATTCGTATTCTCGCGACGGTACGAATGCCGGAGTCTGCCCCCCTCTTCCCCCCGCCGATATTTCCAATAAATCGCGCGCCAGCATAAGAGCCGTTGTACGTGCGTCTTTCCGCTTTCAATATCGCGTCCGAACGAAGCCGAGACATCGATCGGCCGGGCGAGCATCGGCCGGATCAGTTTGTCGGCGATGTCGTCCATTCCTTTTCCCTTTCGTGCCAAGACTCGGAAGCGAATGCGAAACGACGGCACGTTACGCCGATCGTCTTACGTAAAATGCACCGCCGCCAGCCTACCGTGAAACACTTCGCTCAATGGAGTTTGGCTCTGCTCGGTTACTTGGCCGACGCGGAAACTCGCGGCGCGGCAATAGAGGCAATGCGAGCGCGGTTTCGCGATTTTACGACTGCGCGCATTGTCGCGAAAACGTGCTTTGCGACGATTTGCTTTTGTAACACGATATACTGACGTTTACAATCGCCACGGTGTCCGGCCAAATATTATTTTTACATGCACTCGGCGTGGTTCTCATTTTTCGGGCAAATATTTTTGCTCTATCGCCGGAAGAGGTTTCGCGTCATTAGAGAAATCGTGCTTGCTGAGCTTTCTGGGATATTTCGAGCGAGTTAATATTTGGGCTCGGTGGAATAGTCGTATTCCGTATTCAGAGGATTATTTTTATGGTAAGCGAATTATTACGGTGAGATTGAGTCGAATTACTGTGAGAATAGAATTTTTTATCGATTTTTTTATAAGGAATAATATTTGTTAGATTAAATTAAATCAATATGAATGAATAAAAATGTTGTTGAATATCTTGAAATTCAAGAAGAATATCAATAAAATCTCTCGATTATGGAGGAAAAGTATAGAATTAAAAAAATTATATACTTTCAAATATATTTTACATATGTGTCACATAAAACTTCCATACTTTCATTATATGTAATTTATTAAACAAAGTCTGCACATATATACTGACATTAGTGAGACTTCATATGTTCACAAATATATGAGCTTGAGGTTTGCCACGTGGCGAATCGCCACACATATTGGACATAAAAAATTTTCTAAGTTCAAAAATTCAAATCGACAATTTTTTGTATTAATTCATATTTTTCACTATGTTCATTGTTGTATTTGTCGATTTAGTCGATTTCAATTTTTGAACATAGAAAATGTTCTAAGTCAAAAACGTGTGGCAATTTGCCATGTGGCAAACTTCAGGCGCATCACAAATATGGAAGATATTAAATGTAGCATATATATTCAATTATGAGGATAAAGTAAAAAAAACTTACGAAATTGATAGCCCTGTGAAAGCACTATGGAAATGATACACGGACCATTGGTATCGGAACAAACGCGAACAACTTTTACGCGTAATTATAACTAGAGAACGAATCACCCTGATGGCTATCAGTCAACTGGTAATAATATCGTTTATTTTGTGGGTTTCAAATTAGAAAGCGACCCTTAATGACGCCATTCATAATAGATGAAAATAATAAACTAGGCAAAAAGTAATTAATGGTGTCATATTTTCCCTATTTAATAGTGATTATATAAAATTTAAATCTGTTTATATTTTAAATATTTAAATATTTTATACATTTTGATGTATTTAAATTTTACATTTTTATACCTTAATTTGATATTTTATATATTTAAATTATATAAAATTTAATTCTGTTAAAACACATTAAATCAGCGCAAGAG
>JABFOV010003622.1:5242-15874 GCA_022817685.1 Aradophagus sp. ZL-2020
AAAAAAAAAAAAAATGCTAAAGTACAAATTATTTCGCGTAATTTGTTCCGCATTGATTGATTTTTTTATCTCTTTTAATAATCGGCATCGGAAATTGAAACTTCCTGTGTAACGTGACGCAAATTTCTCCACCTTGCATGGATCTCTTTATAAGGTGATTCTTCCAGTCGGATTTTACAAAGATAAATATTTTTTAAAATAACAATTTCTAAGTAAAAAACTTGAAATCGCCAAAACAATGTTCCACCTCAAAACTTTCGACAGTTGGTGCATTTACGCCAAAAGGAAACATTAATGATTACAATATAAACAAGATTCTCCCAAAGTGAGAAAACTGATAAATCACATTTATTTTGAAAAATGATTAAATTTAACTCTATTATTAAAAAAAGCACCAGCCTAGTACCAAAGGCCTGAAAAGGATAACCTCGGAAACCGAAAATTGATGCACACGGCGACGAATTAATCGTAAAACAAATAGCGATAAAGCGAGTCCTTGGCATAATCGAGCCGTGTCGTTTTTATGAATTCGTTTTCCCCTTTTCTTGCTCTGTTCCTCGCGAGGCGGAAAAGTGGCGGCGCGCGGTGTGAAAGTGCGTGCTCCGCGGCAACACTTAGTGTCGCCAAGTGCGCGAAGATTATACAACGTCCTTGATGTTGAATAATGCACTCGTTTAGACGGAAGAGACACCGCGAGCCGCGGCAATTACACGTACCGTCCTACGTTGCGCGACGAGCAACACGCCGGCTCGTCCTCCTCCTCTTCTTCGTCCTTTTCTTCGACCTCTCCCGCGTCTCGGCCGCTTCTCACTCGAGCGAGGAGAAAGCGGGCTTTATCAGAAGCGCGTTCCTGCCATTTGATACGCGGCTCAGCTATGTGTGTAACTATGCGCCCGAATCGCGCCGTCGAATCAATCAACCGACGTTACTCTTTTTCTCCGACGTCTTTCCTTTTTCGTTTTACTTCGTTCCCCACTGTTCGAGCAGCTTCTCTCGAATTTTTCGCGGGAAACGTTTCGCGGAGTATGTCCGACATGTCGGAGAAAAATCGCCGGCATCACTAGGAATTGTAGTTTTTTTCTCTTGTGTTTCGCTGTAACATAATCGATTCGAATACTGCGTAATTTTTTGCTTTAATTGACGGACCAAATAAGTATGACGAGAAGAATTGATTGCAGCCAACACGTAGCGGTTTGTTAGATAAGTCTTGTTGGAGGAAATGCTTTGTTCGAGCGACTAAAAAGTGGTGTTAACTTGTTGAGTGAAGTAACGAGTAAAAAAGATCTAAGTAAGCGTTATTAAAAGTTAATGAAAAGTTTGATTGCAATGGTTTTTTTTTCTTCATCTTCTTTGGGCTATTTGATTTGGATCGAACTTAAAAAGCAAATTGCTTTCTCGTTCATTTTACGATTCGCAGACACGCTGGCGCAAATGTAAAACGATTTGAAAAATCAAGTTAAAATTGAAGCAAATAGTATATTATTAAATGAATCGAATGAAATTCGTTTTGAAAAACGTGAAACAAATTGCTTTAGAAAAGGAAACATTCTGTGAAGAAATACTTGCTCACTGAGTAAAGTTATTCTTGGTATTCCAGGCATGTAATTTGTAATAATATACTTTACTATATAATAAAGATCATTTTTCAGTTTCACCCCGATTCAATCCATTTTAATCAATATAATATTTAACGAAACTAATTGATTTAAACGAATTTGTAAATTGTACCTTTTTTTTCTGTTACCAATTTGAGTTGACTTTTTAATCAGTGGATTATTTTGGCTTCTAAATTCGTAGAAGAATTTTGCGATTGTCATTGATGTATTTGTTTGTAATTGATGCATTATTTCACATGAATCCGTGCTAGTTGTCGTAGTAAAAGTACTACAGTTAATATGACCATTTTTCAACAGGCCAGATTGCATAACACAGACAATGTGACAGCTCGAAAACGAATCGAGTATTCACCATGGGAAAAGGCACATTTGAATTTACATGAATAATGGAACTCAGTTTCAACGATGGCACTATGTAAAAGAATAATTTTTAAATTGTAAGGAATCTTGAAAATATAATTACATATGCAACTGCAATCGACGTAACAAGCGTCGTAAAATTTACGATTTCGTACCGTAATCAATTAATTTAAACGTTATCAATTAAAACCTTATTTTATCTTCACTCATTTGAGTAAAATAATGGTACCAATTAACCAATATAACACTAAACACTCGTGAAAACCTTATTGTAACGAATTACCACATTTTCAAAAATATATATATATTTGTTGAAAAACGCAAGTCAGAAATAAAAGTATAATTACAGACAACTCAATGATAGAATGTTTAAAAGCATTTATCGCCGGAAGGCGTGTGATTTTTAAAATTCAAAAATATCCGACTCGCATTTCAAGCCTTCAATTTTGGCCGGAAAATTAGCGGGTTTCGAGAAACTTTTTTTTTTTTTCACTTTTCACCTGGCGCGCCGCGTTCGAGGCTGCGGAGAAAGTTTGTTGACAAAAAACGGGCTCGTTCACGATTATCCCACTTGACGTAAAATATTCAACAATGTTTCATTAGAATTAAAACGCGCGCACCATTTCACAACTTCTTCCTACTACGTTTAATGATGACACACAATCAAGTTCAAATAATGGTTTTTGTTTTACATCGTTACACAACGTCCGAATTACGTAAACGGTGTAACAATTACGCAATATTATTTTATTACTCATTTACGCATACCTCCACGCTTGCTTCTTGAAAATTAACATTTCTCACCCCTCCTCGTGCCCCCTCCCCAATCGCGGTAAAATTGAAAAATAATGAAGAATTGAGTTTTCGACGATTTGCGTCAACCCAAACCGCGTTCACGTAACCGATTCACATAATACTTAATCTTGAAAATTAATTATTTACATTTGAAAGTCATTATTATAAATTTCCTTCTTTCATTAGGCACAAAATAAAAATGAAGATTGCACTAAAAACGTTACTTTTACTTTACGACTTGAGGTGTTAATTTTTAGTTACTAAATTCGTCCTTTTATCCTTTAAGATTTTGAAAATGGAAAATTTTATTTTTAATAAAGTCTAAATTTTAATTGAGGTGGAATTTCAGTCACTTTGCTACTAAATAAGTGTCAATTAATTTTTTAAATATAAAGAATAGTATTTCTTTTAATAATATTGTTGAGTTTATAATTTTTCAAAATAAAGTCATTTTGAAATTCATCGTTATAAGGCTTGAATTAAAATTGTCAATTAATCGTATTTCTAGAACAAAAGTTATGTTATAATCTCATTTTTCAAGATTCGAATCAATATCAACGAGCTTTCGTTTACCGGAAATATATTTTTGATAAACGACGCGAAACAATTTCTCTCGTCCTCCCGTTATTGCTTCCTAGTGACATATCATTTCGCAAATGTTATCTATTTTTCAGGTGCAAGCGTTGCGAAACGTGCCCGACAATAATATAAAACTTTTCTTTTTCACATCAAACTCTTCCGAGTTAGGGATTCACCGATTCAACGACTACACTGGTTTCTTCTTGATGATGCATCGGTTCGATTGGCACGTAACGTTGCCGCCGAGCAATTTCAGCGTCAATTGTCCGTGACGTTCCGTGTTAGGATCAAAAATGTTATACAGATAGGTTAAACTGAAAACTATTAGATCGACCTTAATAGCATTCATAAAATATCTTTTAAAAAAAATTCTTCTGCTTCATTCATTTCTTAAATGACAAAATCATTGATAAACCGAATTCGCAGTTACTCGACGTTAACGAAAATTATTTTATATTTTTGAGGCAAAAAATAGTAAATTTTTGCGTTTTTATAACAGCGCCATCTCTGAGGAATGCCGTCAAAAATATGTCCGAAAACAGCAAGAAAAATTATCCACTTTCAAGGTAATTTTCAACATAAAAACAAAAACTGTTTTTATTTCTTACTGCATATCCTCTTCGACAAAACTTGAATCGCGGAAGAAAAATTGTACGTAAAGCGAGTACCGTAGGAGCATTTAAAGTTTCGCCTCGGGTCAATCGACATCCAAAGAAACTTTACACGGCCGAATGGGAGTGGCCAAACTTTACTGTCGGCTTGTCAGGAGCAGTCTATTTTCAACGGACAGGCCTTTAATTTGACAACCGTGGTGAGGTCTTAAAATAAGATGATGTCGGATAAGATAAGACAACGGCCGGGGAAATCATTCCAGTGGCAAATGATTGTTTCATGTTTCGTTGAAAAGCGCCTTCAATTACCATTGCGAAATTGTACAATTTCACAGTCATGATCAGTAGTTATTAACGACCAACATGCGGGACGAATATTTTTATCCCAATCAATACTCTAGTCGGGAAATTTTTCTTCAATTGAAGCAACAAAATTTATAACTATGATTGTAGTTACTTTAACTGAAAATTTAGTTAGAAAATTTATGACAGTGGCAGGGATCTCTAGTAGAAATTGGCATGGCCTGACAAGGTAAATTTATCTGGCCCGGATATAGCTCTGGATATGAAAAAAAATTCCTGATCAGAACCATATTCAATCAATTCCCGTTATTTCTATTATGAATGTAACTCCTGTGTGGCCTTAACAGAAAAAATTCCACTAATACGGCTCCGACAGGGCCCTGATAAGAAAAATTTTTATTCTCAGAATCATACGTTACATTTACACCAGAGCCATATCAATTTCTGCAATGTCTACCAGAATAATTTCTAGTTGCTCCTGCTAAATGTCACTGATATTCTTGTCGGTGTATTTCGTATATAATCGGCCGTTTCGCTGAAAAATTTACACGTGAACTTCGGCAACATCAATCTCCGCCAAAGACACGCAGTGTACGGATCTCACGCTCTCGGCGAGACAATTTTCTTCGCGATATTCCAGTTAATACCGAAAGGCCGTTGGCTAATTAAAGCCGTCCGCCGCGCGCAGTATATTACCGCGGTTAACCGCGACGCGGGCTCGACTGATTAACTTGTAAGCTTCCTCAACGAAGAGAGACGTTTGAACGCGCGAAAACGATTGCGCAAACCAGACGGCCCGGGGAAAAAAGTATCGGCTAATTAACGCCTTCGACAGCGGCCAGTCAAACGTGTGCGTCTCGAATCGGCCGGCAGGAGAGGCACGAAACTACTTGCCATTGTCATCAGTTTCATCCGTCGGCTTATCTGATCCCGCTGACTGTCTTGCGACGACTTCCCGGCAAACGATAGCGAGCTCACGAGGTCCTGAGAAAAATGCCCACAAGCACCCATTCGCAAATCGAGCGCGATAATCGGCACACATTTCTCAGCCAAAAGTCCGCTAATAAGTTGACGCTGAAACGGGAAATTTGAATACCGTTAAATGTCACGCGCACGCTTTTCTTTCTTCGTTACCTCGCTCCGATGCAGCCGAGCTTTCGAACCGCATTTGCGGCAATCGTGATAAGCGAAAATATCGGGCGAAGAAAAATCGCCGAGTCGAGTGCGCGAGTCAAATGGAGCAAAGTCGTTGCGGAGGCCGAAGCGTATCTTTGATCTTTTGTAATATCCTCGTATACGGTGGGAACCGACAGTTGCGGAAGGTGCGCAGCTCGCCGCGTAAAATGTAACATATTCGATCAATAACAATTAAGAGTAGTAGTTCAAGTCCGTATCGGAATCATCCGTTAAATTTGGTGAACGTAACGAGGTCCCAGAGAAAATTGCGCTGTTTCAAAATTTGGTTGAAGATGGTGTAGTTTCAACCAAAAGTATGCGCGCGTTAATTGATGAAGTGAGAAAAAAAATTTAAATTTCGGTTTGAAAATTTCTCTAATCAAAGAATCCATATAGAATCTAATGTGGAAGTTAGACCTTGTAGACTAAGGAACAACCCACTGAGGACTCCTAAAAATCATCAGCAAAATTAAAAATTAAAAAATTATTATTGTGTTTATCAATCATTTGAAACTTGCGCCTTGAAAAATTAGATTGACTGAAATTCGATATAACTTGCAACTTTAAATAAATGACTAATAAAAGATTTTTATTTAAGACAGCAATGTTTTGCATGAAATTTCAAACTCGGAGGCACTACTGCGATTGGCCGTGGCGAAGGGAAAAGAAGGAAAAATTGGCTGACAAGTGTTGACTCAAAATTCGAAGCATCGGGTAGGCAACGTTTAAAAGACGAACGTAAAAATGGACGGTTATTAAAGCCGCGAGAATTGTTGTATCAAAACGATAGAAAGTCGATTAATGTGGAACGCGATTCCGCCAGCTGCCGTTCGATTTCGACTGCGATCCCGCGTCTCGCGGACAGGCGTTTTTCACCGACCGGGACTAATCTCGCGGATAACGGGGTCGGATGTATAGAAACCTCTTTCGGGTCCGGTTACGAAGTGCGAGCCGCCGATAGAGAAAGCTGCCGTTCTCATCGGTGCTCTCTCTTGGTCTGACACAATTCTAATTAGATACGGTACGTGTCATTGTTCGACGGACACCTGCATTGTCCGACAGAAAAAGATGGTTGAATCCAAACGGCGTCAATTACTGTTGAGAATCCACTTGTTTTCGACCGTCGAACGTCCACCAACGGCTTCATTTGCGTCTTTCGAACGCTCGGTGACTCTAATGTATTTATTAGCCGTCGAGATGCCACTGAAAATAAAATTGCTTTTGCGGTTAACTCAGACTGAAAGAGCCGCTCCTTAAGTAGCAATTACGCTTGACTGAAAATGTCCTTCTGCTACGAAATCCGTTTCGTCGGGGCTGGATGAATTATTTCTGGCCAGTCGGTGGCTTCGTCAATGTAGAATAGTAAACATTGAGTTTTAACTACGGTCATCCCGACAAACGCTGTTTTGTTTGTTTTTGATACTTCAAATGGGGACTATTTTGAGCATTTATTTAATATTGTAATCGATAGAATACACATTGTAATGTGGAAATTTATATTGTAATTTATTGTATGCTTTGAGGTAAACGCCATCTGTATTGTAAGGTGCGCCATCTACAACTCAGGTGGGCCGAACCTACTGCGTCAAAATTGTAGCAATGGGTTATGAGTTGCGATGTGAGATGAACGTTTTTGAATACTTTTTTACTACGCAAAGTATTCGTGACAATGTTTTTGTACCGTCGGTCACAAAATAATTCTGTTGGGTCGACAAGATACACACTGTCCTTTACAATATGGTTTTATAGGTATATTTTTTTGAAAAAAAGTTGTTCGTACTTACTTCCAACTTTTAAAACTCTGAGTGCATAAAACCTTTGTAACTGATAATGCTCTTCCGAATGGGTTTCGCAAACTTATTTGCGACAGAGGGATGTTTAAATCTCGGCCCATTGCAACTGATCTGATAAACTGTCGATAAATGATCGAGCGTTTATTCCGTCGAGTGAAAATTATCATTAGTGGAAATTGATGGCTCGATCAATGAAACACGTTGAAAGCAACGCTCGTGGTGTATCGTGAGTCTTTAATTTCACTTCGACGATCGCTCGAAATTTCCGCGTGCTCGCATCATCGCGGTTGAAAGCTATACGCTGAATGTAATATGTGTCAAATTCTCACGTCAAACTAAAACCGGTCTGCGAATTCCATCCACATTTTATCCTCGTTGTTGTAATTTAATGACTCGGTTATTTAACGTTAATGCGCCGGTAAACGTATCAACTACGAAAAGCACGGCATTTTCCTCTAATTAGCGTACTACACGTGAGAAAGATTGTGTAGTTATTTTTGTCATTTGAAGAAACAATTAATACAGTAGAATTTTAAATCTTTCAATGTTGAAACAATTGTGATGATAAAAATTACTTTTTTCCTCGCTCGAAAATAAAATATCACTCTCGAAAAGTGTCGTGCTTAACTCGTAAAAATAACGTTTATGTTGGTAGTCATTCGAGCTGTTTGCACTGACAAAAGTTACTGTCTCTTGTGTAAAAATGCTAACATTCTTCACGTTAGTATATAATTCATTCATACAATAGACATTTTTTGTGAGTGTACACAAGTAAAAGTATAAATGAATAAATAATTATTGACAAATCACTTATTCGTAGTAAATTTGTGGAAGTGAAGCGACAGTTTACAGGGTAATATTTGTCTATGCTTCAGAGAGCGGAAAATTCTTTGGAAAGAAAATTGCAGGCGTTTTTTGTCGCGCGAGTCAACGTATCTCTTTTGGAAACGCGCATAATTACTTTCTCCGACGGGTGTCATACGACGGCGGGTCAAGGTGCCGACGCCGTGAAATCCTTGTTCAATTGTTGACGCTTTTTTGCCGGCCACTTGGTGTTAATGTTCAGGCAGTTGCGCGCTTTGAAATCGGAGACTCTCCGGCTAATCGACGATCGACTACCACACAGCCGGACTTCTTTGTATAATTGTCATCGACGTCGCATTATGGAAATGATTATTATCGTACCAAGCGCGTCGTGAGAAGCGAGCCGTCACTTAATAGTTTATGTGTCAAGAGAAATTAATTTCGATTATTGCGAAAAGTACGGTCGTGAATTGAAACATAAGCACGGTAGATTTCAACTCAAAAGTTTTGCCTGCCTGTCTGCTAATACGTGCCATTTAACTTTGCAAAACACTTCAAGTTTTCACGCGAACATAGACAGCGATTGAAAAATTAAATTCAGTCAATACGAATAATACGCTTTCCACCATTCCCTGGTTAAAATGATCCGTTAGTCCTCATTTGAAATTAATCGGTTTTAATAGTAACTTTGTCATTATCATTACCAATTTAACGAATCAATTGTAACACGCATCATTAAATCGATAGTACGTATTTAATCCTATCCAATTACCAATACTTTTCCCAATGAAATTTTAGCCGATTTATGTTTTAGAATTAATATCTTCATGAACTTCTTCACGAAAGAAAAACTTTCTTGAGAGAAGAAAAAAACTGTGTTAATATTTCGTCGAAAATTAATCTCATTGACAATAGAACTTGTATATTTTGTGAACAACTTTTTCGTCTCAAGAAAGTTAAGATATTAGCATAAAACGTAATCGGTTTTTAAATTCAATATGACAGAATACCATCGTAAATATAACCGCAAAATAATTAGGTCCAATAATAAACATTATTTTATTCAAAAGAATTATCCTACATGATTGTTAATCAGAAAATTTGTAATCAAAAAATGTTTTATAAAATTACTTTACTTCAGAAACAAAAATCATACTATAGGTGGTGAAACATAGGTGGCGCGCGAAAAAATACTTGTCTGAAGAAAAAATATGGATTGGCCGCGTAAATTTTAGGTTTCATTTCAAGAAACATTGAGCTGTTGAGTTCAGAATAACTATTTTGGTTATAGATAATACTTCTTACTACAATAAATGAAACGCCAAGTATGTTTCAGTTTTCTCTCGAGTGTTACTTTTTTGATGGTGAAGATCTTAGTTCTAATTCGATTTCGATATTGTTTTTCTTTTGAGAATTGGATTCAACTCCCTCCAACTCCTCTTTTTTTATAATTAAACTTATTCACGTGGTTTATAGTTAAATACATTAAATCTCGAATGTTTCCGTCGAATCTATTGGCATTTGCATTTCGCATCACAATTAAATGTCAACTTAATTTGAATACGCATGCGTTAACGCGAATCCGTATGTGTTTCCATTTGCATGAATTAACAGCGACTTGCCGTCCACCGAAAAGGCGAATTTCAGTGGAGAGTGAAAAGAAAGTTGTATCGTTAAATTTTGATCACCGATTATTCGACGAATTCGCTCTGCCGGTTTGTAAACAGGACGATCGCTTTCATTTATGATGATGACTTTTCGTGAATTCGCCTGTCCGCGATCCTCCGGGTTACGTGACTACGCACGGTACAATAGCTCATCTACGACCACATCGAACTCGTCGATTTACTAACCGTGGGCAATTTTAAATTACTTCGATTCGATCGCGCGGATTCGAGTTAACGAAAATTAGTAACGTCTCTCGTTGGTCGGATTGACGAAACTTTATGGGACGATTGCACTTTTACCATCGACACTTTTAAACGTTTCTTAACGGTGTCTCATTTTATCTTGGACAACCGTGGCTGAACATTCTCAAGCATTTTTATTGATTATTGATGAAAAAAATGTGTTTATCAAAAACGTCATTTTTATATCAACATTTCACGAGAAAAACTTTCCAAAATTTTTGACACAAACAATTTTTAATTTCAAAGTACAGTTAAAAACTATACAAAATTCTTCTCATAAAATATTGCCTCAAAAATTATGTTTTTCAGGTGTGTTTAAGGAAAATTTAATGATAACACGTTCAATTTTATTTCTTTTACATTTGTGGAAATCACTTTTCGTACGGTCTACAATACTATGATTTTGGCGCCAATTTCAAAAGTTGAATTTATTTGTACTTGCATGAAAAAACATTTGTTGTTCTGCACTACCAAGTGAACAGTGACTTTTTTCTCTGTATTAAGTAGTGTGGGGGGGGGGGGGGGGGAAAATAGACGCTTCTCCCCTCCGTCGCGGGGTATCTTCGTTTGTGGTGGGACGCAACCTTTCCTTTTTACCCACCCCCGAGCCCAAGAGCCCCCCTTACACCCCTTTCCGGGGCTACGGCTTGAAAAAAAAAAACTTATGCAGCGTCTTACATAGACA
>JABFOV010003623.1:0-15874 GCA_022817685.1 Aradophagus sp. ZL-2020
TTATCTATTACTAGTGTATGACACATAATTTAATATTCATCAGAATTTATAAAACAAGAATAAAATTATTTAGACTTTTATTTTGTTGGCAAAAAAATAGACAAAAGATTCAAGAAGAGATAGCGGGTACGTAGAGAAATATATAAAAAAAAAAAAATAATTCATTTTATATAAATTAAATATTTAAAAAAAAAAAAAAAAAAAAAAAAAAAAAAAAAAAAAAAAAAAAAAAAAAAAAAAATCAATAACTACGAAAGCGAGTTTTGATAACTTGAAATTTCGCCTAAAATATTCTTGTCTGGAAGCGGATTTATTTTCGCAGTGGCGGTTGAAACGTTTCGCCGGTGTCGATCGAGAGCGAAAGTCCGGGTTCGTGAAGAGCTCGTAATGATTGTTTGGACTTTAAAGGGGCACCTGCGTGAGAATCGAGCCGGGAGCGCGGTCGGCACGACGCGTGGAAGCCTTTCTACAATTCACATCAGGTTCACCGCTCGCGGACAGGCGCGACAGCTCACGCTGAGAATCGCCTGGCGAACACGCCCGCCGGTCCCGTTACGCAACCGTTCGCCGACTCGTGATTTTCGCCACGACGTATCGACACGCCCGCGTAACTTATGGCCCCGCTAATTCTCCACTTTTTCCACTTATTCACATTTGCTCGAGAAGTTGCGACGCTGAGAAAACGTTACACCAATTTGTGTACCGTTTTCCAATGAATTTTATTTGCTTCTTAGTTTGTTCACCATTTTATGTTATTTATTTCTTTTACTATTGCTATTATTATTATTTACAAATTGATTATTCATTACTGGATACTAATTAGTTATTACTTTAATTAGAGAAATACGATAAATGATCATAAAAATAATAAATAGTTTGATATTTTTTATATAATATAAATTTTGTGTTCTTTAAAACCGGGATTTTGATGCATTACATATATGAATTCTTAACCAAGTTAGATTTAGGTATTTGCTACAACTGAAAATTTCCTTCTAACTATCTACTTGCTTAAACGTTTGGTTTCCAACGGCCGGTGATTTCTTCCGCGATTAGAATGGGAATGAAAAATTACTGTGGATTGTGACTGTGAATCGAAAGCGGTGGAAAGTTGAAAGTCAAGATGAATCCGGTTGAAACGATTTTTCGGTGAAGTTGATAATTATTTTTTTGCCATAATTGCAATGTTCTTGAATTCTCGCAAGAATTGAAACACCAATGTTCAAAAGTTATAAAAAAAAGTTAAAAATTTAAAAGTTACAAAAATAATGAAAAAGATGAAGTGGAAAAATAGTAATGTTTGTTAAATAAAATTATATTTTTCAGACAATTTGAAATTCAGGCTGGAGTCATAGACTATTATCCAATAAAATCACGATTCGTGCATTTTATCGCCAAACGTGTAGAATGTTTGTGCGAAACTGAAAATACTTTCGTACTAGAGTCTTAAGAACTTTTAACATCCAAATGAATCATTTTGCTGTTTTACGGCTAGTGTGAAGTTGATAATTAATGCACGGCTGTTGTATTAGATATTTTCGATTTTTACGCATTACACCATGCCACTCTAACAGGTTCAATTATTTGAAAAGCGTGGAAAGCGAGCGTACGCCGCGTATCACTGTAAGTAACGGTATTTTATGGAACGACGATCTCTAATTTCAATTGGAAAAATGGTTGGTGAAAAATGCCCACGTTAATAAATCACGTAAATATGAAGCGAGTATAAAATTACCAATATTACTGATTTTTCACGCAATGAAACATTAATCGATCTTTCTAATTGTATTAACAAAAATAAAATGTCTCTTATCGATTAAGAAGAAGCTACAAATATGATCGTGATTCAAACCGAATATCATTTGATTCATTACATTTGACTGATTCAAACAAATGTACGATTTCCGTGCCGTGTCTGTGCGAGGCTGACCTTCGTGAACCGACGTGTCAGCTACCGAGCCGCGCGATCGGTTCCTACGTAGCTCGCTACCTGCTGCTTGTTCGGGCAGAAATAATAAACGTCGATCGGATCCCCAACTACGCCGCTTGGTGGCTCTCTCAATGGAAAGCCGTGCCTCGCGGGAGAAAGCCGCGCAAATTGACGGTGTTCTTCCATCGTCGATTAGTGTAATTGACGAAAAAGAAGACGGGAAAAACGTAAAAAAAACGACACTTTCGCGTTTATCTAAAACATCGATAGCGAACGCCATGAATTCTTATTATTTATCACTACGTAAGTGGTATCGTTCGTATGTCCTTTTAGATTATTTGCAGAAAAGAATACATTGTACATCGAATCCTCAGAAAGCTTTTGTGCTTTAAATTAATAATTTGAGAGTACTTTGTTTAACGAAGAGGAAAATTACGCCCTAATCATACTCGATGATTTTGGTGACAAGAACTAGAAAAATTCTAGTCTGAAAAAGTATCATTTGCCGTACTTTTCATGCCCGCGTTGCAACAAAAAAAGTCAAATTTTTCAATTAAAAACAATTATTGTAATTCAAATGCAAGTGTCCGTGCCCCTGGAGAAGGCTTTCACAACGGAATTTAGGAAATAGCGTTTCTAATTTATCGACACTTGAAAAAATTGCAACGAAAAGAAAAACATTAGTGGCAATTTTTTCTACGAAAGCAAAATAAGAAATATATATACGAATTTCATCAATTGTTCGTCAATAATTTTTTACCTACATCGTTACTTTGTTACTCATAATAAACATTGATTACTTTTTCCTTTCTATGAAACTTGAGTCAAATATATATTTTAATTAAAAGAAACAGCAGTGAAAAGCGAAAGTTTCCAGTATCAATCTGAAAAATCGGCATCGAAATTCGCACCGTCGTTGCAACAATAATTCAACGCGACACGTGTTCGAGCGATTAAACTCAATCTTGATCGTCAAAGTTTACCTCGAAGTCGAACGACAAAAGCCGATTGCATTTTTTCCGAACGCATTGTTTTCTCGAACGGCATCGGTTCGACAAAGTTCTCGTTAGGAAATTTACTCGCGATAAGTGGCACGACCGCGGAATCAATTAGTTCGAGTTTCGTTGGATCGCGATCGCGATCTCTCGCACCCGGAAGTCGACGTTTCCTGGAATTTAAGGTGTTCCCCGGCGCGCCCACGCGCCTACTTATCTGCCAGGCGATTCGAATCCAGCGGATAACGATATTATTTGCTGGCGCGGCCGATCAAGCGCCGATGTAAATCAAATCGAACGGACAAGCAATAATGCGCCGCGCGGCGAAATGCATTATTTATTCCGGGGACACGATTTGTTAAGGGTCAACGGTGATGGATGCGTTGATTCGCGTTAGCGACCATAAAGACAACTAAATTATTGTCGCTGTATTTCATAGGCTAATTTCAATCGCGCGTGTGTCGCGTTCGTGAATGAAAGATGGAAAATTTCGCGTGACCGGGAACATGAAACGAAATGTCTAGTGTTATCAATGAATTCAAAGCTGGAACGTTAGAAATGATATTAAGGAAAACTTGTCTGAGAACATTTTTTCAAAGGGAAAATTAAAAGCGTTTATATTATTGTTTTAATATATTTCATCTTTTTATGCAACTTTTTTCAGGAGAAAAAGGGGAAAAAATTTCACTTTGCCAAAATCTCTTACAAATTAAAAACGGTACATTTATATAAATCGGACTATATTTTCATGCAATAGATTATTCATTCAATATTCAAACGGATATCGATGATCATCGTTACTATTCAGTTTTCACTGTGCAAAATTGGAAAGCCGAGTTTCAACCGTCTCCAATGTATGCGCTTTTTCCTTTTCACGCTTGAACCCAGGCGTTTTCAACGAAACTCGATGACACTCGTTTCTGGCTTGATCACATACTCGAAACCGGCTTTAATGGTGTAATTAATAAAGACTCACTTAATTTCAAATTGAAGAGTTGAACCGTAAATTAAAAAATACACACTATAAATTAAAACCACAGATTCTGTATATTATCTTAAAAATTTTTATTCACACTTATATATTTTTATTATTATAATAATTAAAGTTATTCACAATCTATAATAGTATATTACTTAAAACATGCGCAAGAAGTTTGCAGCGTTTATTATATGTCATTTTATATCGCGCTGATATAAATTGAAGTTCTGATTTTGATTGTCGATGGACAAAATGACATTTTATTGAAAATTTGTTGCAAATAAACGTTACAAACTTCTTGCACATACTTAAAACTCATAAGTTAATTCATAAGTTTATCATAATTCAATTATTTATATGAGTAAACGGCATACTTTCCCACACAAAACCACAATTTAAACGTCGTAAAAATTAATACTGAGATTATTAATCTTTTTTTTCTTTTTTCTTCCTTTTTTATGGCTAAAAGTAGCTGCGCTCACTACAATGCTGAGAGTTGGAGGACTCGACATTCTTAACGACCAGAAGAAACGAAAATCGAGCAACGTCGAGCTGTGAGACTAAATTGTCCATCGCATGGCCGCAAAAAGAAAGAAAGACCAGAAAATGATGATTACCTCGTCCGCGTGCAGTGCGACCATAAGTGGCCACAAACTCGATGCGGAATGTCGGCGCAAAAAGTTCGTGCAGATAAACAAAGCTCGCATTTTCTTCCTGCCGAGTGGCTCTTCTCGGAACTATCGTCGCTCGTTATTTGAAATATCTTCCTGCTTGAGATTTCTTTGCCACTTTACTGCGCCAAGTTTTCGGAACAGTCGTATAAATATAGTTATAGTGGGACGGAAAAAAACAATATAATTCAATATGTATCAGAATAAAAAGTATTGTATTACGGAAAAAGGATTGGTAAAAATGGCTTTCTGGTTGTAGTAACCATGAAACGAAAGTGTTTTTTTCTCGATATTTCGAAGTAATTTTTAAGATAAACGTAACAAAAGTTTTACATATTTGTAAAGAAAATTTGCACGAAAGTTAGGTAACACCTAAAAAATCACCTAACACCTTTACAAAAAAAAATATATATATATATATATATATATTTTGGTGTGTATAGCTATAATTTTTTTTAACTATTTTCATTTTTTTTTTTTTTTTTAGTTTTGACTTCAGTTCTTGCAAATAATCTCTATTTATTGATATCAATAATGTCAAGTATCGATCAACGGAGTCGGAAGTGCAAGGCGATCGAGGTGATAAATCGATCGCATAAGAGACAGTCGAGGGATGATCAATGTATAGGAGTGGACAGGTGTAGGCGCGAGCGTAGGCGCGGGACACGAAAATCCTTCTACATTGAAAATGACCGTCGTGAGTCATCGGCATTGTTCGGCCACGGGCGCGGTGACGAAACGATCGTAACCAGATCTTAATATCTCCAGTTTCACGACACGTCCTTATTAATTAAAGTTTGCGCGCGCGAAGCGCCCCGACAGATTGCTTTGTCGACCGGCAGTGATAAATGCTATCTTGATTATAACGCTCCGAGTCACAATTATCGATTATTGTGATGCAAATCAATGGAAAGGAAGAAAATTGCACGAAACAAAATGTTATATGAGCACAGTTATGAATAAAGAAAAGAATGTTACGCAATACTTTTTTCGAACGTAAAATAGCTTAAAATAAATAAATTGAACGAATCATTGCGTTTGTTTTATCGTCAGTTGGTAAGAGTCGGTAAAAAAGAAACCATCGTATCGGTTGACATAACCACATCATGAATAATAATTTTTCTCGAGATTAAACTCTTTCCAAATAAAATAATTGTACGTTAAAATGGTAAAAATAATATACTGATGGTAAATTATTTTTCTTGACATTGAAAAAATACATTTTTTTCATCTCATGAATTTAAAATTAATTGTATTTCGTCTAAATGTTCAGTATCTAGCGCCAATTGAAAATCATACAATTTATCATACAAATAAAGCAACGACGTACTATTTTCTAAACTGTGCCATTTGGATAGATAAATTAAAGCTAAACTTTTCGTCTTCTCAATGTAATTTCATATTTTTTCAATTCAGTATCGTTTCGCTTCACATTGAAAATAAAGTTGTTGGGTTAACAACAATCGTAAAAATACGAAATGAATGAAGCGACATGACAATAGCGCAATTCCTGTTCCATTTCCATTTTACGCCGAGCTAAAGGTCAATTCACACATAAAACAGGTCGCCGATCCCGAGCGGAAAGATATTCGTGCACGATGTGATTTGTGGCAATCGACTTGATGCAGTCTGTCGTGTGAGGTTACAACCGAGACGTACTCTGCTTTCTTTCTACCCGGATTCGTCCTCCGATAAGAGACAAGAACATGTGACCTACATCGACGCAGACATGCGATTGCTTTCGCATTTTCGCCTGTACATCGATTGATATTTATATATTAATTGCGACGCGTTTTCGCCGCTGCAATTCATTTGATTGATTGACATAAAATCACTCCGTCGTCGTGGATTTGTTTACATTCACTTCAATCGAAAATTTTGTCGTCATTCGTAAAATTCTTGGAAAATCCTTGGAAAGTCAAGGAAATTGATTCTTCAAATTTGTTGATTTGATGACTATAACTTGTTTATTGAATTTTACAAATTTTAATCGAAAGTATAAAACGAGGTGTTTTTGACTTGTTGGTACAACGACTATTTTCTTTTTGTTGCCTTGTAAATTTAGAAACATTTTCAAGTGTTTCGGTGAGAAGAAAGAGGGGCTTGAAAAAGACAAAGTAATGGATTAGCAGTGACACGTTCAGAGCGGACACCTCGGGGGCTCTAATCGAATGAAATTTGTATCGTTGTCGTCGCGGCCCGCTGCGCGTAAAGTATTTAATAAACCGATGTCTATCGTTGCCGCACTGACATTGCCAACAACAGGCCAATATTACCGTTTTAATCGGTTATAATAAATTGCGCCTTCGATACACATCGCAATCGATACGAATTATCTCGACGGCAGTTCCGCACTCCATTGAATGAGATTTTTCATCGCCTTTACGACTTTATTTGATTTTCAATGCTGCTTAATTAAATTATTATTATTCCAATAAGATTTTATTAAGCCTTTTCAATTTTAGATAAATATCGTCGACTTTTTACTAACGAGGAAATAATGACGCTGTAAAAAGACAAATGATGGGTTTACGATCGCTCCTCCCTAAGGTCACTAATTAGACGGAATTAAATTTTTTGTATCACACGATGGTAAATTGCAAATGCTTTATTTTAATCGATAGATTATTGACATTATACGAGTAATTATTTATTCGACAAATTTTTTAAAAAAATATTAAACACATTGGTAATTATTTGGAAATAATAAATTGAAATACAATTTTTGTAAGGAAACTTCTTTTTGCAGTGTTGTCACTCCTAATGGAGCTTCAACTAAAGTGAATAAAGTAATTTTCTTGTTATTTTATAACGTTGCTTTACAGCAACTGTGAAAGCAGTTGACATTTTGTGATTTTAATTGAAATCATTAATATCTAATCGCCTTACAGTGACGTGAATTCTTCAATTTTATTACAAATGATAAATTGTACTTTTATGATTAACTGTTTTATACGTTAAAAATATTACAGTACCTTCGAAGAACTGTTTCTTTGAAATAAAAAAGTAGATTTTTTAAATCGCATGTATTAAATTAAAATAGACAAAACATCTATTAGATAAAAAAAAATGTTTTTTTGAAGCAAATGTATATTTAAAATCATTAAAGTATTCGAAAGTGGTTAATAAAAGTTGATTTGCATTTACTAAAATTTGTATTTGATTCAAATGAAAATTAGTAGGTACAAAATTAATTATATTTTCTTTCGAGTATACAGCCACAATATTTTACTAATCTTCACAGTTGTCTTACAACAACAAAGCAACTTACATCTCACTGTCATGATAATCATACAATTCTTCCTTACATTTACCCCCCATAGAAATTTCATTACATTTTCTCCCCACAGAAAAAAAGTAACTCAATAAAAAACGCTTATAAAGAAACCATTCTCTAAATGACAAGTCAATCTCTGAATCGGTTCGCCCACTCTCGAGGCGCTCATTTGAATTCAAAGGCGATTTAATTGCACGTTAGACTTTTATTATACATCCAGCCGGCAGTGATAAGCAAGTGTAACAAATGTGTCTATCGGAGGCGAAAATCAAGATCGCGAAGGATCACTGATCGTAGAATGCGCCCGGAGAAGTGGACAGGTGGACTGCCGTGCAGTTGCATGCTCAGTCGCGGACACGGGAGAGGAACGGCCAGTGGACGAGGGCACGGGGGGAGGGGGGTGCGGACGAACCGAGGAGAGGAGATACGCACGCATATGTGTAACTCGTCTCATCGTACAAGTGTGCATGTCTGTCAGAACGTTCGCCGTCTCGCAAAAGGTGGGGTAGACACCCGGATCCGCGTTACCGCCTCTCTATTGGTCAGTCCCCAGCGACTGGTGACTCTCAGGGCCGTTTGCACAGCGGAAAAGAAAGGGGCGCAATTTTACATACAATTTCATTACGAAGATATCGATTGATTTTATGTTTCGTATGTCGATTTAACGAAATTATAGTCGAAATAACAAAAAGGTTTGCAAAGTTGGCAACGTTGGCAACAAAGGATTTTCTTTGGGTACTAAATTTTTAATGCAAGATGACAAATTTAAAAACAATTGTAATTTTATTTTTTCATAAATGGGTCATTTTTTAAACCTGGAAGATAGATAATATAATTTATTTATTTTTTTTATGCCTTTTGATTTTTTGAAATAATTAACAATTAATAGAAATAATTTAATAAATAAAATTCAAATAAGTTTAATTTATACTGAATAATGAAATTTAACATACTTTTACTTCGCTAGTACAACAAGCACGGACTTAGAATTCTTTTATAATACATATTTATGTCAAAATAAAAAAAAATAAAAATGTAAAAATTCTGTGCCCAAAGATGTATAAGATGTAAACATGTATAATTTATAATACATTTTTATAAAATTCTTTCCTGCGCGAAATATTAATTTAAAAAAAAAATAAACAAATAATAATCCTGCAAAGTTGTAATTTAAAAAATAAACCGTATAATTGCCTTTTTTTGCAATTCATTACATGCAATTTTATGCGTACAGGTAATCTGAATTCTATGATTTGTATCCTTTTCTACACGTCCGCTTTCCGCATCTGAAAGATATTAATAATGTTTTAGTTACGGTATACATTTTCAGACATCGCCGAGTCTCGGATTATGCTCGCACCGACGCAAGCGAGTCCACTGAGGAAACTGCCGTGAGTTAATTAGTTCTTATCGGGCGATCGCCGCAAATACGCCACAATTACTGGCGATAATCGCGGCGCGGTAATTGTTGCCAAAGACCGGACCAACTGCGAGATAAGTTGCCCCACGATTCGCCAAATTTCTCGCAGCCGACAGTTCGCCGATCTAATTTCAGCGCAAATTACAAAACTGCAATTTAAAAACTTATAAACTCAAATTGGCAGTAATTGAAATAAGCTAATAAAACATTCACGAAACTTGTTACTTCCAAACTCATAAATTTAAATTCACAACATTTTGGTTGTTAGAAGCAACAATTTCTACGACGTCTAATCCACGTTCAATCGACATATACTACCTGCACTCTTAAAAAAACAGGAGACTTTAAATTAGTTGATTATTCTCATCAGCTGACTCCGTTTATTATAAAAGTGATTTTATGATAAAAATAAAGAAATAATCTTTTACTAGGGGAACTCCTGTAAGAGAGTTTTCCGCTTGTATGAAACATTCGTACGATTTCCACTTTCACCTTGTTTCCCACTCGTGGGACACCCAAGTGTCTACTTTTACATTAAGTAAATCAAATTGTCCATCACTATTCGTCCGATTATTTTTCGACGTTAAAACGGGGCTGATGAGTTATAAGGTACGGAAAATCGGAGAACGAACCGGACCGTAAAAGCGAAGCAACGATAACCCAAGAAAGCCGATAACTTTTGACGATTGGCTATTCGGTCTGATTTTCGCCCGACGTCACAAGCAGGCTACGAAGGTCCGGGAAGAATATCGATAGCCTCGATTTCTCTCGGCCGAGAGGCGCGCGCGGGATCAAAATCCGGAATAAGAATAACTATCGGCGAGCGCGCTAACGGTAAAAGTGATGCATTTTTTCGCGCGACACCGATGCTCGGGCGAAGATTAACCGAGCATTACCCAACGTTGCCCCGGCGCTTCCTCGCCTCCTCATTTCTTCCCGACGGTGTCTTGAAAAATCTCACGATTATCGGCGTTATTTCGTAATTAAATTGTACGGCAGTATCCACGTCTTTCCGAACAACGAGACTTTCATCGGTTTATGTAATTTTAGCGCCGACGTTACAAAATGTCAACACGTTGTGTCAATTGTTACGCCGGGAGTTGTAACGAGCGATACGTCCATTCAAAAGAAATAAGACACACGAAATGCGATGACGAAATAATTAACCAACTAATTAAATAGTTAATTCGATTTAAATTGCTACCAAAGATAACCCCAATGATGTTATACACGGTGGGTTTAATGAAGTGCACACAGAGAAATACATTGCTAAGAAAGTTATCTGTAAGGTTCTTACAACCATTCCAGATAGTTGAGTTAATATTTTATAATTAATTTAATTTATAATTATGTTTGTAATAATATTTAAGATAGTCGAGGATTTTCGATGGAAAGTCAAGGAGTTGACTACCTAAATAATTAAAGTAAACATTGAGATAGTTGAATCTATGTAACAGAGTACAACTTTATTCAATCGATTCGGTGTTTAATCTCATTCAATCGGTTCCAGTTGGATTCAATGAATATTAATGGAAGTCATAAAACATTTTGCAATGCGATCCAATCGATTTTCGATCTACTGATTCTGAATACTAATTGCCTTTAATAAGTTTTAATTGTATTCAATCAATTTTAACACCCTCCATTAAGTTCCAATCCCATTTCGTCCACCAAATCCGCAATTCTGCTCATAAATCCCTCCCCCCGTTCTCAAAGAACTGGGAAGTACCTGGTAACTGGTGCTCGGCGCTTATCGCGCGTCATTGTTTACCCGGCGGATGAATGAAGCTCGCAAAGGTAAAAATGTCGAATTCACACGGCACTGTTGCAGACGTCACGTGGTCACGTGGCCACCGCGACAGTCACGAACGCACGATCTGCGTGATGGGCGGCGCGCCAGTGGGGGGACTGGTCGCGAGGCATGAAAGCTCGGGAGGGGGGCTGGGGGGGGCAGTGACGGTCCGCTGGTCCGCGGCAAACTCGGTAGATCGGTCCATTCACTAGCCAGTCGTCGCCAACACGTCACCGCGTTTCGACCCTTTTCTCTCCTCCGTCTGTCCCCTCCTCTGTCTCTCCCTTCCTCATTCTCTCGTTTCATCTTCCTCTGTACATCTATCCTCGTCTGTTCCTTCCGACCGTTTTCCACGTAGAGATTCTCGCTCGGGAGTCGCCCGCGAACGGATGACACGGAGTCGCGCGGACGCTGGCGAGTGGTGCGCGTCAAGTGAAATCGCGGCGCGTTTGAATTTTCGCGCCAGTCGCCGCGGGCTTTCGGCGCGCGAGTTTCGATTCGGCCCCGATGCCGCGGCAAGTTCCGATGGCTCGCGGAGCTTGATGGTCGCGGCGCTCGGCTGTGGCTCTGAATGCTCCGGGATCGTCGCCTTCGAAGCGCGACGTTAGTCGCGTTTAGTGGAAAGGTTGATGTGCGTAGCGTGCCGCCGCATCCGGATAACATTGCTGCTCGGCAGCCCGTTCGTCCAACCTGTCGCTGTTCCCAGGGGCGTATTTCGCGATGACCGTCACGGGCAAAGTAAATATTCACTCTTTTTCCTCGATGTCGCTTGATCTTTCAGTTTGCCACTTCCGCGGATTCCGCGCCACTTGTGTGAGTTTGTTATGAGTAGGGGTATTTAAATTAACGCCTGATGTTTTTCAGCAACGTTGAGATGTACTTGTTTTGAAATGTACATATTTCTGTTCTTAGTCAATCTTCATGTTTGCAATGTTCTTTGATATAAAACGTTAGATATAAAAAATGTGTTGCGAAACATGGAACATTGTTATGAAATTGATTTACTAGATTTTTGAAATTGTGTTCAAAACACATTGCAAAAGTAAGTGTCTCATTTTGAGATATTTTCCACATTTTAATTACCCAAAGTGTCTCATATTGTCAAAATCGGAGACACTTTTGATGTCTTTACAGTATATACTTAAAAATCTTTGTCGTCAAAAGAAAAGAAATTCATTTCATCCAAAAAGAATTCGTTCAATTGAATGCAAACTTAGCAAAAATATGTTTTTCAGTGTGAGACTAAATTACTAACAAAATAATTGTTTTTTTTTTTACTTATGTATCAAAGAAAAAGACGAATTTTACAACAAAAGTATATTTTCAAAAGTAAAATAACACAAGCAACGCTTGTTTCGACTACCAGACGCGCGTGTTATCGTCATTAATAATTAATTATTGTGCAGATTATGTCAGCACCGGTTGGTCCGTAATATAATATCGCCGTCCGTTTCGTTGCGTCACTCGTCTCAAGTTTTACTTTTATGGCAGAAATCGTTGGAGGAGATTCGGATGACGAACGATTGCGCTGAGAGGAAAGTCCGCATTAATTAAATGAGTTAAAACAGACTTTATTCTCACCTCAGTGCCGTTCCATGTATATCGAATATACGATGTTCAATGTGGCGCAATAATTTATTCGTATTTAATTTAAAAACATTGCAGAAATGTTTGATTAAGTTAACCGAACATATTGCCGCGTTAGCCAGATTTTGATAAAACCGACCAGGCGTTGTTTCGAGTGCACAAACAAGTTATTTGACGTTAAGAAAATAATTAATGATTAATTTGAAACGAAAGTTCAAGTGATTATAAAAAGAAAGAACTGAAATTGCAAATGTAATGTCTTTGCGGACTTGATGTTTTTGTAATATTAATTTTCGCGATCTTTCGGCGATAATTAAGCCGATGCAACGGCGTCATTGTATGAAAATGACTCAAAGTTTCTCGTCTTTTTCAATGGGAAATTCTATGAGACGTCCGTTAATTGAACAGCGAATTGATTTTACTTCATTGATTAATTGCAAATTATTGCGCGCGAACAAATTGCGTAGAAAGTATTGGTTAGAAAACGTCGAACCGCGACAACTCGTTTGTAAATTACAGTTCGTTGCGCATACCAAAGCCTGAAAATTCACTTGAAAATCGTCACCGAACTGTCACACCAACATTACACAATATAATCGATAGGTGAAATCTAATCAAGTTTTCTTTTCTTCTTTTTCAATCGACCGTTTGAAAAGTGGTTACGTTCAGGGAAAAACCTTACTCGGAATCTATGGAAACAAGTTTCGATTATAGAAGTAATTGATGAAGCAGAATTTACGATCAACTGCACCCGAAGAACACTTTAGCTGAATTAAATAATATTCATATTTGCCGACAGATTCGTATACGAACCCAAAAAAAAATTAATTCAAATAAAAAAAATTCTGAAAATGCAAATTAAAAAATGCAAATTGAAAAATATCAAAGAAATTTAATTAAATAAAACTAATAATTTGACGAAAATTGTACTAATATTTACGAATTATGAATAACGATTAAAAAGAATTATTTTATTACAATTTATAGTGATTTTCAATTGGTATTACTATCTACATGCCGATCTGCAAATCCATTAGATCGTCGTTTAATGTCTACATGCGCTCGAACACGTGCACTGGCTAATCGCAAATTATTGCTACAAGCGAGCGCCAAATCAATAATTGCAGAATGCAGGGATCATCGACATCATTACTTTGACATCGGATTTAATGCGCTCGGTAATTCTCCCATCGGCTATTTCCAATCGTCTTTGTTCACTTACCTACAGACGCAGGCCGTAATTGAAGTGATTTGAATCATTTTTTCAATCACAGCTCCGCGCGTGGACGTTCAATCATTATCTATCATTTCGTTAACTTAAACATGACTGTGACAAATCCCATAATATTGTCGACAGTGAAAACGATTTACTGGAACAAATCGTAAATTTCGTGAAATTTGTTAGGCACCAAATATATTAAAATAAAGGTAATGTGTAGAAAAGAAATTTTAATTCAACATCAATGCACTTTAATAAAAGATGGATTATTTCATTTAAAACTTAATTTAAAATGATCGATAATAAATTTAATATAAAATTACTTTAATATTTTAGAAGTTATAATAAGATTCATTTATGTGAGAATTCCAACATTGAACTCATAAAAACCCCATCTTGCAAACTTGATAAGTTTGAATAGAAAGAGTTTTATTAAAAACTGTCAGTTTATTTCAAGAATATTTATAACTGCTAGAAACTAAACATCTGTTTAATTAAACTTTCTAAAGTTTATGATCAAAGGTGGTCATTTATTGCTGAAATTCAGGCGACGTTGATTAACAGCGGATTAATAACATCTTGATAATTTGAATATAACGTATACTTGATGTTTCCATTAAATAAAATATGATATAATTTCATACATTGAAAAAGATACCTACTTTAGTCGACTCAAATATAATTAAATTGAATAAAAAAGTTGATTAATTTTTTGTTTTAATAATTTTTTCTTATATCAACTTATATGTTGAGAAAATTAACGGGAAATTGAATAATTCAAGTAGAATTTAGTATATTGAAGTATATTTGATTAAACTAGAAGTTTTTATCCCGAGGAAAAAGTCAGTTTTTTCCAATTTACACAAATAGTGATTGTTTAAAATGTAACATTTGTACTTTAGCCAAAAATGTATTTTCTAATATTAGCATTATAAAGTACCGTACTCTTTAACATGAATACGGAACGGTATTGTCGTTTGTTTCGCCGTGCAAAGAAAGTGATGCCACGAAGAATCTCCGTGTAATAAGGTCGCCGGATATGTCGCTTCCGGTTCGAGCCGGTGCGCGCGCGGCAAGAAAGTGCGCGGCGGCGTCACTTTCGAAGGCCCCGGTGTTTTGACTTTCATGAATTCGCGCGCGCAGGTAGCTGCGGCTCCGAATCGTCATTCGTTTCACGACCGACTGAAGCGAACTGAGAAAGAAAAACCGAGGTCAAAACTACGGTAATTTTAAGGAAAAGTACATGTTACTGTCTATCGTTTGCAAAGTGCGCCGTGATTTCTGTGCAAAATTTCTTTATAAAACTTCCAATATTGTATATTTTAAATTTATTCAAAGTACAAAATATATAAGAATTAGTGTAAAAGTAAATGAAAATAATTCAGTTGTTTTGACTCTGTTTCAATATTTTTATAAACTGCGAAAACCTGTTTTTCAATTTTTAACACCAATGTTTATCGTTAAATATAAATGAAGTTTTTCTTTTTTACAACATTTTCCCATTAAAAAAGATATATCCAGCGCGCTTTGTTATCATTGCTTTTAATTGAAAAATCAGCCGGGCAAGCGTATCCATCTGAAAACAACGGGCGAGATATAATACACGAGAGATAATTATTTCATCATAGCCGATCGGTGGGGCGCGCGCGTTCCAACAAATAAGATTGATGACGACGTTCATAAGCTGTAATTAAACGACGCACGGGCGGTTGTCAGTTGCGCGCAAATTACAATCAGCGCCCGAAAACAACAGAGACGTCTGCCGAACAACTTTGCAGAAAAAAAAAAAAAAAAAAAAAAAAGATTAAAAAAAAACCCTTATACAAAACTGACACTGCCGACAAAAAACGAAAAGTAAATCCACACGGGTGGCGAAATAATACACACCAGAAGTCAGGCATTGATACGAGTTGAGAGCGACACATCAACGACTTCATATATATGTTGATGTATGTGCTGAGACTCATTGCTGTCATTGTGTGCAGATGACACCCGTGTAGTAGT
>JABFOV010003624.1:0-15870 GCA_022817685.1 Aradophagus sp. ZL-2020
ACCTTACTCCCCTACAAAGATCGTTACTAAATTGACGCTTAAAGTGTTCCCACGAACAACTGTTTCGAATATAGGTTGAGACTAAATTTAGTCGCGGGCATTTGGAAATCGTGAGGCCGGAAAAAAAGGTTATTCGGCGTATCGAGGAAAAGAACATGTTGAGTTCAAAAACGATCGATCATCCCTTCGTAGAGATGGTGACAAATTTATTTCTGTAGCAACTCGACATTAACGTGTCAAACTTCGTATACTTAGTAAAACGAAATTATTTCACAATACTCGATTTTATAAAATCATTTCATTTAAAAACGTTAACGATTAAACGAAAAATGATTTACAATCTAAGACTGTCACGTCAACAGTCCGTACCATTTTTTCCCCCTTTCTCATAGCAGCAAAAAATTTCGTTCTACTTATTTGTTAACGTGTAAAAATAAATTGACCAGAAGAACTCCATCCAAACTAACTCATCAATCCAATTCGGTCGCAACAGCCAACATTGTTTCTTCGCAACACAATGGACCTAATTACCGACTCGTATTAATCAAACGTTAGACGTCACAACTAGACGTTTTTCTTGACTCAAAACGCTGACGCGGAATTTCGCAAATGTCATTAAAAATCGTTACACAAGCGCTTGTACGCGGGGCCGTCAAAATTCCAAAAGCGACTCGCGCTTCGATTACAAATACAATTCAAAATTATGTAATAATTCGATAACCGCCGTTAACAGTCGCCACTCGGAATTTTGTTTTTCGACTGACCGTACGGTTATGAAAGTTTAATAACCCCGTGCGGCCATCTGAAATTCAAAACTTTGTTTATTGATTTAACCGGAGAAATTTGCAATGCTTATGAACACGGTATCGGGGAAAAAGTGCCGATCGGAAATTAAATTTCGTGCGTTAGTTATGCAACGAGCGCCGGCCACACCGTTACGTTTGCTGCGTGAAGTGACTGTTAAAAAAGCCGGCTAGATTTCGAAAAAGAAAAGAACTTTCGGCTAGGGAAGCGATCATTAATCAATTGACGGTGGAAAACGAAAGTCGAAAGAAGGTGAGGTAGGATCGATGATTCATTTGGGGAGGGGGGCACGTTGAATGACGAATAATTAAAAAAAGGTAGACAATGCGGTGACGAAACGACTTGATTCACTGAATGAAAAGAAGCGGGATCGAAAGCATAAGTAGGACTTCGTTTTGGAGGAATGACAATGGGAAAATTATTATCAACCAATTGTAATCCGTTCGTTCGACCATGTCGCTGGTCAGAGGCGTGAAATGAAAAAAAAGGTAATGAGATCGATAATCGATTGTTTTGTATTTATAAGCATCGACGATCATCATGATATAAGAAAAAAAATTAAACCGCACACTGTTAAAAATATATGGCATGATAGGAAAGATAAATTTTTATGGGACCATTTTATGGAATCATTTTTATGGAGAATTATTGAGCAACGTCGTTTATGACGATCAATTTTTTTATTAAGTATCGATACTATAGTCAAAATTGTAGTCACGACGAAATTAATCTAGACTTTTCTCGTTTCAAAAATAAGATTGAAATACTTGAAAGAAAAGACCACATATTTTAAAATTAACATGAATTCCTCGTTAATATGAAAATAACATTTTCTTTGGAAAAAAACAACTTTATTTCCAATTGTGCTTAAAAAATTGTCGGTTCTGAAGCCGCAAAGGAATTATCATTTACCCTTTGTTCGAATGCGTATTATAAAATTGTATGAAATAATAATAAAAAAGGAGGTGGAATTGTCTTGGCATTGCGAAACGTCATAAAAGAACGTTACGCGTCAATTACCGTTGCGAAAAATTCCATAATCGTTAATAGAGGCGGTTAACATTTTTACCGTGAAGAATTGCAACTGTTTCGTTGTTGTATAAGCCACGTTAATTATAATTTTGTCATTCGATATGCTCGCGTATAATTCAATTAATGCGGCAACCGTAATTGTCATACGGCAAAAAGCGACGATTCGAACTGAAAAACGTGATTAAAGAATGCAAATCCGCCAATTTCCGGTCAATATGGGCGGAATCCGTTTACTATAAATGGATCTGCTCCGCGGTAGTGTAGCATCGCGTTAAAATCGATGCTAAAACGTGTAAAAAATGAAACCTTGTTCAACAAAAGAAGTGACGTGGAAGGCTTTAACGCTGACCTTTAAGTTATTTAAAATCAACATTTTAACAATTTCACTTAAGCCGTTTTACGTGCGCGCCTTTTCAATTAAAAGCTATTATTAGTTTAAAGTCTTTTAACAAAGTTTCGTAATTCTAAAAATTATTTTTCTAAATAAATAATAAGTTGAATTCAATTCTAATAATGAATTTCATACTTACTGGCATCGCTCACGAAGTTAACATTTTTCAGACGTATAAAATGGTTAAATTGGAGTCTTTGGAAATTATCAGTCAGAAAACAAAATTTGGACAAAAAATTTTTAATTTCAATTTGAAAACAAAAATACATGGATTTAAGTAGGAATTATATAATTCCAGAATGCAAAAATTGTTCTTGTAGATTAAAAACTTGTCAAATTTAATAATATTATATTAAAAAAATCACAAATCCATTGAGAAAAAACTGAAAAGTTGCCCCAAGCGGTGCGTACGATGACGCATGCCAGCTGATTGGGCCGCGCGCAGTGGTGGCAGCAGTTGTCGAGAAGTGTGGCGGGTTATTTGAACTCGCGGGGAAAGCACAGAGAAAGCGGCCGGCCATGAGTAGTGAGAAGGATGGTCCTGCCCTAGGCTAACCTTATCCTTAGTCGCCGAGCCTGCCGAGAGAGTGTCCTCCCCTTCTCCGCGCTGTACGCATCCCCTGGTTTCGGCCGTGCCGGCTATCTCGTGCCTTTCGCGATACCCTGAAACAAACCACATCGCCGAGCAACATTCTTCGTTCGTTCTTGCCGATCGTCGACGAGATTCGGGTTGTAATTGGCATTGGCAACAGCTGTTGTGGGACGAAAAGATGATGACATTATACTTCTTATTTTCTGTGTTATGCCAAATTTGAGATGAAAACAAAACAATGTTGTTATAATTAATCGTTCTGATTGAAATAATTGATACAAACTTTCAATTTGCTTGATTAAGCCATAACTTTTTCTCTCTCGAGGAATATTGGGACTAATGTTTTTCGTATTTTTTGCAACTACGTTTTAAATTAATATACCTAATGACGAGATATCTAATCGAATTTCACCTACTTTTTTTACGTTGTAATGAAATAATTTGGTTTCAGAATTAATTTTTTTATAGGTATTAAAATAATTGATCAATTACTATATCATCAAAAATTATTTCACAGTTAATAAACAGAAAATCTTGACTTGCAATTATGAATTTTGTATAAATAAAAATATTCTTTGTCATTAATCAGATATTTATACCAATATTTCTTTTTAAATTCAATTTAGATTACTGTACAAAATATTCTGACTGATAAACCAAGGGATTAGTACAACAATTTTTTAAATCATCTCATGCAATTCAAAATCATTGATTCGACTTGCAAATCACTTAAAAAAATCATTACTCATTTTTCTTCTTAATTAAACAATTAATAGGTAGAGTAATAAAAAATTCATACAAGTCTGTTTCTCGTTGAAAAATCGAAGAACTACCGTTTGCAGCGTGCATTATTCGCGCGCCATTATCGCGATTGAGCTAATCAATTTGAGCTTTGATTGAGCGAGTGCAAGGAACGCGCGTTTCATCGTCGAGAAACTTGCGAAACGGTCTTTTTCCTGCCCTTTGTCGTTCATTAACTTTTATCACGGAGACATCACGCGAGGTTGTGGCGTACACGAGCCACGCTTCGCCTTTGTTTGTGACACGAGCATCGAGTTGTACTTCGCGATGTCTATCGATGTGAGATTGCAAAATGCGACTGGGAAAAGGAAAAACAAAATTCGGCCGTGATTTTGCTCGCGAAATGTAATCCGCGATGATGAATTTCATGGAAAGAAGAATGAGACATAATTTCGATAATAAAAGTCGTCGAATGTAGTTAAAATTTGTTATAAAAAACAGTAGATGGACCAATACGAATGTGCAGTAATCACTCACGAGAAATTTTAACCAGTGATAAACAGTTAATCACAATCTTTCTTTTGGTTTCTCATCTGTCTATACACCGCGAAAAACTCGTTCAATAACTACTATTTTTATTTATGTAATGTAATTCCATAATACATGATAAATCTTAATATATACAATACATATCGCGACAAACATTTCAAGCAAAACAAAACTCGCAAATCGTATCATAAATTTAGCAATACGCAACTTGTAATGCACCTTGCAATTACGACGAAATTCGCAAATCCGTTGCAACTCGCGTTAAGAAAAATCATAGCAATTCTCGTGAAATGATCTCGTGAAAGGGAAGGGGAGGGCGGGAGAAAGCAGGCGCGGAAGTGCATGTGTGAATTCCGCGCGATGAAATTGATAGTTATGGATTATTAGTTGTTTCGCGGTGGCGAGCGCATGTTCTGCAGAAGCGGAGGTGACCGACCCGACCCGGCCGGAGTCATTGCGCCTACATAGTCGACGCTACGTAGCGCTTTTTCGTTTTGCCCGTCTCTCCGCGGGCGCAGCTGGCGAAACAATATTCGCGACACGTGACCGATACTATTGTTCTCTCGCGAGCGGCCTTATCGCGTCGCGAAATGCCCAGGTGCAATTTCACGGTCTTCATTTATTTCGCCTCGCGAGCCCGGCATTCGAGTACAATTCGGACGTCAATAGGAGCAAGTTTTTGCCCGCGATAAACCGAATCATCTTCGATCAAACGTTCGAGTATTTACTACTCATTGTTCCAGGGGCAAAAGCTTTAACGCGTTGTGCGCGTTACGTTACTGTTTATGGAATATAATGTGTACTTAGGTGCAGCTTTTGTCTCGAATGAAACACGCTGATACAAGACGGTTGTTTTTCTTTATAATATCGTATCTAGGTGTTTTTTCATTCAGTAGAAGTTTACTTTTGAGGAAACAAGATTGCGAATGTTTGTTCAATTTTGGTGGTTATTCTTGGAAATGCAGTTAATGATTTGAAATGAAAGAGTTATTGTTCTTTGTCGTGTCAATCGAGTAGAATTTTGAATTGTAATAAAAGTTACATTTATTTAAGAAATATAACTTGAGTGCATCTTTTTAGTTGATTATGTTTTGAAAGATCAAAAACATTAATTAAATTGAACAAGTTCAAGGAGTAAGTAAATTTCACTTATGTAAATATTTAATATTGGCATTCATACATGTATGTATTGTCATTGAATATTAAACAAATATTTTATTTCTATGTGCAACTTACATAGGCACGTTATTAAATAAAAGCGAACATAACATCATTACATTTCAACATAAAACATAAACTCTTCAGTTTCATTCTCATGCAAATTTGACTTTCGACGTTCGAATCCGCTTCAAGACTCAATTGGCAGCAGAAAAAGCGCCGCGCCGACTCTTCCCAAATCATTTATTTTATTACATTTACCGGGCCGTTTTCCTCAATGCACCAATAACCTCGAAATACGAACTTTAATAAGTCGGTTTCGCCGCATTACCTTCAAAGCGCCTCCCGGAATTTCTCTTACAAAATAATTCGCCACTCGCGCATACCGCTCGGCAAACCGTGATTTTTATTCGCAAATCTCATTAACAAATCACGCTCGGCGAAACGGCTCGATTGCCGGTTTCCGAGTCGGACGGATCGGTAAAAAAGGATGACGAACCGGGCGCTTTTTGCGGCCCGCTCGGAATCAGCGATCTCGGTAAACCGCACAATACCGTTCCCCGGGAATTAATCCGCGCGGCTTTTTCTCCCGCGCAATAATAATCGACTTTACGACTTTGGTCCGTATCGGGCTGAAAGCGAGCCAACTCGTTTAGCCTTAAGTCGAGCGCGAAGACATGATTAATTCACGTTTCCTTATGGCTAAAGGACATTGTTTACGCTCTGGATACTCGGCGCTGGAGATCGCGATCGGATAAAGGCCCTCGTTGCGATTCATAGCCGGTGTCGAAACGGCCGATTATCGGCGTCGAAAGTCGCCGGGGAAAAATGGACGCACGATCGCGCGCGATAAAGCGGGACAGGGGGGAGGGAGTGGAGGAACGAACAGAGGGGTGGGAGGAGGACAAAGAAAAAGGGTCCGTTTGCGGAGCGAACCGCATTTTATAGTTCAAATAAGTCCGAGCGGTAAACGGTTATTAATTTTTTCTTCTCAATTGCCGATTTGACGAGAAACGGTTTTTAATGCCCGACTTCTTTGAATGTTATAATTTCGCGCGCTGTTAACGGTTCATTTCTGTGCGCTCGCAATGATCGTTATTCTAATTGTTTACGGCTTTTTTTTCTTTATTGGATTGATTTTTTTTTATTTCTTTATTGTTTTTTATTAAAGAATTTTTTTAAGATTGTTATACTTTGCTACGGACTTAAATAATAAATAGAAATAAAAAATATAAACGAATTCTAACTGTATTTGTTTGATAAGAATAGTTCAAAATGATTTGCTACATTGAGAGTTTATTTACGTTTTAGAAACCTTGCTTTGACGGTTCATACTCGAATTTTTCTTTATCTCGTTAAGTCTAATAATATCGAGAATATTCATTTCAAATGACATAATGTGCCGAATGATTTTCTAATAACGTCCATTACAAAATTACCGTTGACAAACTCGATTGCTTTAGAATAATTTTCGTGCGATAATGACGCGGGAAAAACGTGTTTTTCGAAACTCGGATTGGCTGACATTTAAGCGACCGGCCAACGGCGAAACGTTGCAAAAGGAAGGGGCAATAATTTCAATCTCACGCGAGGCCGTTAATAATTTGCAGACGTCGAGTTGCGGTTTTTGTCGACGGCCAATGCAAATTGATAAGAAAAATAGATGTAAATAATTGTATATATAAAGAGAAAGCGGACTTTTAATGCGTGCGCTCGCCAGCCGCGGAAGACATTTCGTCGCGGCGCCCCGCGTAAACGACGAATTTCGTTTTAAATCGTAATTTATGACCACACATTGTTGCTTTTAGAAAGCTATTTGTCCAGCGCGAACAACGTTTTTTGCATGAAAATGCTAATGACATTGAGCCAGTCATTTTCATGATGTTTCATGCAACATTATGTTTTCTTTTTCCTTTTTTCCTTTTTTTTTTTGTTAGATAAAATTTGCTTGTTTATCTTACCGTACCGAACTCAACAATGCTTCATCAATACACGATCGAATTTAACGACCCAATTCGACAGTGTCAAAATCGCGGTACAGGAAATTGCATGGCAAAATTTTCAATATCAACATCGGCAGGTCGCAAGTATTTGACTGTATAAAAAAATGTAGATAAAAAATAAAACCAAAGAAGTAAAGCAGCAATAAAAATAATAAAAATGGAAATGCATGTGAAAATAAAAATCAATTAAAACGAAGCACGTGTTAGCAGTCTTGAAAATGTCGTTCAACGAAATAAACGGAGAAAAAAATTGATTCGAATAATAAATTTGTCTGCAGGTATATTATCAATTATTCTAAACTACCAAATCCTGGTAAATTTTTATAACCCTAATTAAATACAAATAAATATCATTTCATTTTCCGTTTCCTCTTTGGTCCGCCAAACCCGTACGGTAATTTTATGCATAAGCCCGTTGTTGTTCAACGATTTTTCCCAATTCAGTTTCGTCGATAAAAAAGCGATTCAAAACTTTCGACCGAGGTATTAAAGTATCAGCGAGGCAACGAAAAAATAAGGAACGATATACGCGCGTAAACAAAGTCAGCGAAGCGTGGCATTTTGAAAACGTCACGGCGGTTCTGCGTCACACGTTGTCGCAACGACGGTCGATTAATCAAACGGAACAAACAGCGCGACGGGCCAAGTGGTCGGAGACAGGGGCCGCGGCTCGAGGCAGGTTTAAAGGTCCGAAAAGCCGGGCCGGCAACCTTGGTCGGAAATGTAGGGAGATCGGGGCGATCGGTTCGCTTTCGTTGCGACGTCATCATCAAGGCCGGCGCGATGCTATCGCGTTGTTTCTTTTCGCGGGCGGCAACACCCGAGCACCCTTTCGTCCGCTCCAATCGCGCATTGATTACGATTGCTCGTTACAATCGTGCCGATCGTAAACGCGCTTGGAATAAAAATCGGCCGATATTAGCGGTACCCCTTGCGGGAAAAAAAGGAGAAACAAAAGACGAACTAACGGTGAAAGAGTGAGAGGGCGGAACGAGCGAAAGGCGGGACGAACAAAGAACGAGACCGGTGGAAGAGAGAGAGGGAGAAGCGAAAAAACCGGTACGCGGATTTCAGATTATAATGATACGTTGCTCGGTTTCATTCAATCACGCTCGAATGACGTCTGCGAATTGTTTTTGCCGTTCATAATTTTTACTCAAATCCTTCGCACGAAATCGATCGGCAACCGGTTTCGCGCTCGTCCGCGACGGCGCAATCGACTCGCGGAGAAAACGTCGCGCTAATCGCGCGTCTAATTCCGATCGTTGATTATGACGGCTTTTTTTGCCTCTCACGCGCGGCAAATTGGGCCTAAATGGCTCCGCGACAGCGGCCAATTAATCAATTTCCCCGACGCTGACCGTGCGAATTCGTGTGCGTACTTCATAGCCGATCGCCGGCTTTTTGCCTCGCTTTCGTTTTTGCGCGGTCAGGTGGAAGCGCGCAACTTTCGCGGTACCTTTTTCAAGGATAAATCTTCAAGGATGTTGCGAAGAGGTGTCCTTGGAAAAGGTTCGATCGCAGAGTGGCCTTGAGAAAAGGGCTTTTTCGGAGGATCGAGTTTTTAGAAGCTGGTTTAACAGTAATGTTTTTCGACCAACTTTTGTATTTACTGTGAAAATTGTTTCTTGTCTCTGATCGATCATTAACTAAATTGCTTATTTTTTCAAATCCTAAAATTTATAACGAATAAAAATGTAACTTTGTGAATCGTTCTCCATAATTTTAAATCTCATCTCTAACGTTACATGCAATTGTTATCAAAAATATTTTGCAACGAACTTTTTGTTTCCTCACAAACGACTCCGATATGAAAAAGTCAATAGCGAAGTTAATAACCGAAAATTTATTGCTTTGTCATTTGTAAATAAGCGATGAAAAAAGCGAGTGAAATAAGTTGATAAAAAAAGGTTATTTACGTCGCGGTGTAAATTGAAATGCGCGCGGCGCACTTCTCGGTTTGATTTATCGGCCGGTTTCGGCGCGGATCAAACCGCGCCGATCGGCCGGCGTAGCGAAGTCGGCCGAAACGCTGACCGACACAAAGCCGTATAATTGATATTTTATTTGGCCGCGGCGACGCGGGAAAACAAAGTCGCGGGCCGGCTCGCGAAAAGTCATAACGCGTACCGGTTTGCTCGAAATTATGCAAAACTGAGACTCGCGCGCGGAACCCGTTAGCCGTATATCATTGCGATCGTTCGCCACTCGGCCGAAAAGGACGGATAAAGGTGGAAAAAATGGCCGGTGGAAAAAAGTACGGCGAGAAAGAGAGGAAATCAAAACGGCCGGCGCGGTTTTGCAACGCCCGTTACGCAAAGCGCGCGGCTTTTTTCATGCCTTTTCTTTTTTGAATTCTAATTAATGACAAAGTGTCGTTTCAGTGATTCGATTTACGATTTTTATTTTGCATTTGTAATATCAAGTGAATTGAAGTCGTTTTATTTCTCTCTCTTTCTCTCGTTTCTGATGCACCCACATTTAGAGAATCAATGATGCTATCTGATTTTGATTGTCGATAGATGAAATGACATTTTATTGAAAATTTGTTGCAAATAAACGTTGCAAACATGTTTGTTCGGTATTATACTTATTTTGCATGACGCATGATATTTCAAAATAAATTTCTTTTTCTTTCCTTTACATAGAAATTTCATTATTCATAACGTCATAACTCTATTGTTGTCGCTCGTCATTTCACTTTTCTTTTTACTTTTTCTTCTTCTTTTTTCCGAGAATTCACTTATTAGAAACCCGCCTGATGATGTAAAAGAGGTCGACAAATCTAGGAACGCGCGTGGAAACCTCGCGGCGAAATATCGCGAAAGTCGGCGCGACCAACTTTTTGAAAAGCCGGATCGAAAATTCGTGGCGCGGAGACAATGCCGCGGTCGCGCGCGCGTCCTTGGCTTGACTATTGAACCTTCCGCGGCCAATGGAAAAAGCGGACGAGATACCTCGCGTCTGGGTCGAATAAGCTGCCGGCCAATCTCGCGCGATAACGACTTTAGCGTTACTCCGCGACGTTAATGATAAACACAAAAAACGAAGACAGACGAAAAAAACAACTAACAAACAAAAAAAAAAAAAAAAAAAAAAAGACAACAAAGGCCGAAAAATGGAATAAAACATGCCGAATTAATGTTGCGCCAGTGTTAGGTGATATTTTTAACGCGGCCCCGAAAGTCGCACGTGTCAACAAAGCCGATTGTCTCGGAGTCAACGAATCGCGCGAGGTGAACTTTATCTTCGCTGTTTTACAAATAATGCGTTTTCTTTCTCCTTTTTCGACTGACCTTTTTTGTTTCCTCCGTTTTAATATAATATCGCTTTATCGCCGTCGCGATAATGGCTCGTTTAAGCCGCATTTAATTTCCATTTAACGGAAAGAGGATCGTGAGATAAACAGATTTAATGCCCTGGCGCGGAAGGGGAGGGCGGGCGGAGGGGGGACGGGCGTGAATTTCGAGTGTGTTGCACGGAAAATGTATTCGACGCGGGGACAGGGGTTTCGTTCGCGTCGCTTGATAAACAATTTGTCAGTTTGAAATGCAAATTCGCGAGCTCGCATTTCAAGCACTACAATGAATTTGTTGAAGTTCCAATCGTTTTTTACAATTTATCGCACACGCGTTGCGAAGAATTTGCAAATGCACATTATTAATTTTTTACCGTCAGTTTTTCAGTCCGCAATTGTTCGTTTTTGGCGAAAATTTTTCATCATTTTCTCTCAATTAAAATCAAGATTTGATTACTTTAAACGTCTCTGTAACGTTTACAAAAAGCATGTTTACAAATCATTTATTCATTAATTATTTATTTATTACGTAAAAAATCTTAAACCGCAGTTTTCGATTATACTAATCTGTTTGAATAAAAAATAATTATAAGAATAAACTGCAGTTTTATAAACATTACTGTACTTGCAATTCCCATTGTAAAAAAAGTGCAAAATTTTTCCACGCGCAAAAATGTCGCGAACAATCGAAAGCGCTTTTTCCCCGGGAAAAATCGGAAAGTGCGGTGAGACGAGCGGCGATCGGCCGGATCCGCGATTCTTATCGGCCGGCCGTTCCGTTTTGCAATTAACTTTTACCCGGCCGGCCTCTCACGACGAGGCCGGCTGGCTTTTAGAGAAAGTGAACACCGCGGGCCGTGTCGCGCGAAATTACAGTGCTGCGCCTTAACGAACGGTAAGTGGCGCTAAATACCGTCATTTTGGCGGACAATGAAAAAAAGTGTGACAGTATAAATCGTGTGCCGTTGGTCGGCGTGATTCGCGAAATCGCGCCGCGCAATTTCAGGTACGAGCAGCTGTAAAATCCGCCGCATCCCGCTCCTCGCAAAAACTTGAACGATGCTTTCCAAAAATCATTCGTCGGTCTTAATTGCGACGTCAAATTACGGCCGTAAACCGTCCCTTCGAGTTTTATCGGCTTTTAATTTCTAGGGGGAATTCGTGTTGATGTCAATAAACTTTGCATTTCAAATAGTAAAGTCTGAAAATTATAAGCTGCTGAAATCGATAATTGGCAAATTTTGAGCATGGAGAACAAAAGGGCAAGTGGTTATGACTTAATGGAAAGGCGATTTAGAATTAATTTAGTTCTGAATTTGATTCATGATAACAATAAATAAAAAACAACAGTTTTGATAATTATTAATTTTGATTACTTTTAATTAAATTTAATTTATTCAATTTAGTAATTATTTTAAATAATAGTACAATTATACTTTTTGTTTAATGTTTCTAAACATTGATAAAAGTCCGTGTAAAATAATATGATTACACTACTGGCTGAGTGAAATATACTCACATTGAGTAAAATATTATTTGAATAATAAGTTAAGTAACTGGACAAATACCGTGCAATTTTTTCCGGATCGGAATCGAAAAAATCAAAGTTTTATCAAAGTAGTAGAACAATTGAGTATTTCTTATTTTGATTTTTGATCGATGAAACTACTCGTTAAAAAATCTCGGCAAAAAGGAACGTTGCTGATTTCATAAACGTGAAATTTTTTTCGTCCCGCTTCATTATCAGTGACGCATCAATGACGATATTAAACTTCGAAAACAAACTACGGACCAGTCAAGAAACTCGCTCGCAAGTGTACCACTTTATTCTCCCTCTCTCTCTCTCCCTCGCAAGACGTTTTCATCCTTTCTTCCTCTTGTTGGTTTGCCGCTGAAAAAGCAACGGAAAAAAGTTTCAGCAACAACGACAGAGGTGCGACGCGTTAACGACGATTCAATTGCGAACGATTTCGCGAGTCCCAAACGTTCGCTAACGGGACCCCGGTCTTTGACCCTGAATCGCCCGGATTGGACCTTGACAGCGTTGCCAAGTCGTTTAAAAGACACTTGTCAAATGTCACCGGGCGTTATAGCGCCCGACAGCCGTAAGCCTTCGTCCATTCGTGAGGCGATTAAGTTACGCCGTAAAACGAGTTTGATCGCATTTCGATGCCCGAAAACCGGCAAACGACGTGTCCTTGTTCGTCTTCGTCTCGGCGGCTTTGAAGGCGCCGAAGGTGGCCGTAAGGTCAACGGCGCTGTTAACTTTGACCTGGCGCGGAAAAATTCACGTCAATTAAAATTGGAACGTTTTGGCCGGAACAAAGATCCGGCTTTCTTCAACTCTTTATTTTTTTTTAACCAGAAGAAATCTGTTTGACACTTTGTTGTAAAGTTACTGATCTTTACGTCATCACGCATAAAAATAATTTTTGTTTTGTTTTGCAATAAATATTTTTCTACATTCGCAATAAACTATGCAAGTAGTAAAGTATACAGATCAGTTGAAGTTGAAAATACAAATTGACAGCGTTTACCTACACAATTAAAATAAATAAAATAATACGTGAAGCAAATTTCAAATTAATTTTACGGTCATTAACAACTTTTCCAAATAATTAATATTTACGAAGCACGTTAAATATTATAATTTTTTTTCCTTCGAACTAAATTAACGAAAAACCAGGCATCGAAACACGAGAAAAGACTTGTCACGAATTCGCATTATTTACGTAAACATTAATGCACGCGTCAACGGCGCAACGACAAAAAACAAAACAAAACAAAACCAAAAAGGAGGAACAAAAAAAGAAAAACAAAGAGCTCGGCCGAAGCAAAGTCGAACGAGATAACGAGATAAAGTCCGCGCGCGCGATCCATCCGTCTTCGTCCGTTGACGCGATCTCTCTTCGCGTCGAGTTTATCGAAGTTCGGGATTTTCGAGCGCCAACGGCTTTCCGTCAATTGCGTTCTCCAATCCCAGCGCTTCGACGTTATTTCCGCAAGATGGCGCTCGAATAATAACACGACGCGCGCGTACCAATATTTGCGGAGACTCGAAACGATTTTGATTAACGACCGAGTGGAACGAAAGCGGAAATGAATGAATGTGGAATAATAATAAAGGAAGCTTTAATTTGCCGGGAAATCAGCGATTCAAAGCGCGTTACGTTGGCCGGCGAAAATGGTTTGCGCGCGAACAAAGTGCGCGCATCAAAGTGCCATAAATCTTTGCGGCCGCCTGTTACACGCGATGACTCGTCAGACGCCATTTTCGGACGGTCGTCTAGTCCCGGTCTAGCCTCTAACCGACTTTTTACCAGGCCCGATTCGGTGGCGATCAAACGCTTGATAACACGAACGACTTCTTTCGACGAATTTTCGAGAGATTCGGTGTTGATAGCGTAACTGTATTTTGTCAGTTACAATCCGAAAGATATTTATTTTATTAAACATCACGAATACTTCTCAGCATCTATTTTTTAAATTTAATTAAATTATACTCAAAATTACAAACCTAAAAACGAAGAAATTTACACATTATAAATAAATATTTTTCCACTATCTATGTTCGAGTCTGCCATACATATTTATATACAATTTCAATAATGAAAAAAAAACCTTTTTTAATATTTTACTAAGAATAAACTTCATTTAAAGAAAACAAATTCTTAAAACAAGAATAATTGTTTTTGTTGCGTTAAGTTTAGGTTTTCAAACGAAATAAAAATGGCGAGACTGTCATTCGTGTTGTTTTGATTGTATTTTTCTAGAAAACACTACACGTATATTTTGTTCACACTTTGATCTCGATAAATGTACTCTTTTAATTAACACATCATTATGAATCATTCAACGTTTGTGTTGGCACACGTCTATCGCTTATCTTCGTCTGTTCGTGTACTTGATATGCAGCTCGATGATAATTCGACTTCCATTTCTGTAAAAGTCAATTTACTGCGAGATTATATTAAGTTATCGATGCTGATGAAATAACTATCAACTAGTTTATCGTTCGATCGGCGAGACGACTTTAGCCTCGCGAGGAAAGGAGGCAGAAAAAACCGACGAAGAAAAAACATCGGCCGTCCACGTTTTCGCGCGAAATTCATGCGGAAAAACAACAACGTGACTTCGTATCGATTGTATTAGACGCGCGGCGATGCTAAAACGGCGTCCATTTTGAGCTCCTTCGCTAAAGCGATGCAGGGCTTGCGAGCGGCCAGTCACTTTATTTCGTCACATTTGATTCGAAAGTGTATTTGCTCTGACGTGAAATAATTTGCAAGTATGAACAATAACAGACAAAATGTTGAGAAAAAAAACGTCAATTTGGATACAAGTTAAGAATTATTCCTAATGATTGCGTTTGCTATTAAAATAAAAAGTTCGATGACACGTACACTAAAATGCATTTGCAACAACCTCAAACGCAATAAAATCGTTCGTTAAAAAGAATTTTCAATAAAAAGCATTTGCGTGCGAAACTTTAACATACGATTATAAAACGTTTTCAAATGTCTGCTGAGAATTTCGTACGTATACTCTAATACTTTCGACACATCTGTTTTATTACATTCTAATCAAAATATCTTCTAAACTTCAATCTAACAATGCGAAAAATCAATTCGTCCGGCATAATTGTCAACGAACAATTCCAAATACAAAATATTCAATACTGCATTATCTTGTTATCCTCCAAGCATCGTCATTACCGACGAATCGTACGAATTCGAGTGATCCAATTACAATTTCCAATTAATCGGGTTTATTATTTCAACGAAAATGCACGAAACAGCATGAAATACAGTGTAGCGCGGTGTCGATGAACCCTTCTCCCCCGGCAACGGCCTTTTCACAACACTAAAAGTCGGCTCTTTTCTCCTTGGCTGGATTTTTCTTCTGCAACAGCGACGAAAGATAAAGTAATAGCTGAAGAGGCCGTCGAGCGCACCGGCCGGCATTCTGGACCGATCGGGAGGATAGCACGTTGCGGCGCATCGTGCAATGGCGACGTAAACAAAGCCACTGCGCAGGCGCGTTCGTGCGTTCCCGTGGCGGCCCCCCGCCCGCGCCCGCCTCCTCAGCTTCCTGACCCTCCACCGCTCATCACACCAGTCAATAATCCCCTTACTCTTCCCATGCACCTCGCCCTTTTGCTAGTCCCTTTTCTTACCTCCTCCGCTCCCCTCACCTATTTTCTCTCTCTTGCTGCCCCTACTCCACATCTCACTGCGCACACCCATCTCCTATTCCATGAATTCACTCTTCATCTTGTTTCACTACTTCTCTCTCTCTCCCA
>JABFOV010003625.1:0-15866 GCA_022817685.1 Aradophagus sp. ZL-2020
GTTTAAGATTCGCGCGGCCGACTTCACCACGGTGCAGGTCATGCACCGGACGAGTGTCTGGTGGGCAGCCCTCCGAAGTTTCCCCGCCTCAGCCACGCATTCAAGAGCTTCACGGAGGCGTGCCATTCCGCTCTTGATTACGCTGCTGATATTGGGTTGTCTCACGGCAGCGCGACTCATCTCCTCGAGAGTTTGGAGACATTGCTGTATCCCCTCATCTACTTTCCCGGCCGCTGAGGCGATGACGCCAAGGGCGGTCGGAACTTCGCTTGTCGCATCGAACGCCAGACCGACCAAGTGATCCACCGGCATGGCGCTTGCCTCACTCCGTGAGGTGGGGATGGGAGACCCCTGGAAACTCGGCACGTTTTTATTTTCACGTTTTCTGTGCGCAGGTGTTGTGCGCTCCTGTTTCTAGAGTCGTCAGCGAGTCCCCGGACACCTTACCGTTATGTCCGTCCGCTCTCCCCGTCCGCCGACGGCGGCTTACGGCCTGGGAAAAGCCCCCCCGAACGATGCTGCAGGGTCCCACTCCGGTCGTTGTCCGGCACTGAAACATCGTCGGGATTTTTTCCTGCTGTTACGACAGCTTCCTTAGTGGCTAATTGAGATTCGGGTTCGCTCACTATCGGGCCGCCTGGTGTACCACCCCCGTTTTTGATCTGTACCCTTCACCGCCACCTTCGCCAGGAGATTGCGGTAGACGGCGAGGAGCCAAGGGACGGCCTCCGACTCATAAGCAGGTGGTTAGTTCTAGTTTCCTTCTCTAGCCTTTGGGAGCTCAATCCCTAAACCGCAAGGCAGCAGGTGTGGACAAACTTTGTCGGGACCCTCGGTGTTGACCTATCCGGCATGGGAGACCCTTCCGGTAGCTAAGCTACCGCCGGCGTAGCTCTTTACGTCCTCGGGACATGCTAGCCCTAGCACCCGACCCCTCAAGAGGTCTTCGACAAGGTATTGTCCAGCGGAGGGATTATTGCATTCTGTTGGCAACAGGGTTTGTTTAAATAATAAAAATTATTTAAACGCCAACGGGTGCGGTAGCGTAATTCGTTAATTGCTGTTGAAAGTATTTGAGAGTATATATTTAACTTTTAATTTTAAATTGAAATATTATTTAAAACTGGTTTGAGAAAAACGCCTCAAAAAAACACAACTTTAAATTTTAAAGTGACAACGCGCCACTGTATAATGAAAAAGAACAGTGTCCCGAAACTACAATGTTTGACAAAATAAATAATAAATAACAGCAATTTAATTAATTAAATACGGCACAACGGTAATGACTCATTACCAATAAGATAAATAGCGTCAACGAATCGCTGAGCAAAAATTGTAAATGGAATCAAATTTAATCGTAAAGAAAAACTTTAACGTTATATTTAAAAAGAAAATCACAAAGAAAAATAAACCCGGGACAGACTATTTAAATTGAAGAATTTCCTCCCGACCTCGCAGAACACAATCTACAAATACAAGTTCCTTTGAGGGGAAGAAAGGAAATCTTCACAAAGATACACCTTTGCGAAGATCAGCAGTCCTAAAGGACCATGGATTTTAAGGGATGAAAACTCTTCCGAGTTGGAACGTAAAGGAAAAGAAAAACGTTTAAGGCCCTGAAAATAAAGTGTTCTTGCCGTCATCAACATGTCAAACCAAAGGAAGTAGGATGGTAGATGAATAATATTTCGAGGCGGACACCCTGTACGACGGCAAGCACTTATTCAATTGACAGACGAACTGCCAGATATTACCCTGATCTTTGGGCCTGATGAACTGAACTCGCGGATGAAATTTACCGGATTTGGAAGACTTGAACGAACTGACCCGCGGGTGTCAGTCGCGCTGTATTTAAAGGATTCGGCTGTCGTGACGTCACGCGAAAAACTTTAAATTTTAATACTTATTGTGTCCTTAGTCGCGAACACATTCATTTAAAAAATGTTATGTCAAAAATAATACCTGTGATAATTTCAATAAAATCTGGATCGTCAACAGTCGTAAGAGGACGCATTCTGTTTACAATATAATAGTAGATGTTTGTATTTAGTTTTCTCTGCTTTTCAGCTCTCTGTTGCAATTCATTCGAATCATACAGCTTCATTTGCTTTAGATTAGAGTGACCATCATTGTTGCTGATTTTTCTCTTTTTTCCTCTCAGACTCACGCTTGACTCATGTTTTCATTTTTTAATTGCACTTTCTTGGTTTGGATGTTTACGTTAAAGATTTAATAAAATATATTCAAATTAATTTCCAATACATATAAGTTTATTATTATTATTATTTTTTTTTGTTAATCAACACATACTCTTACATGAACTAAAAAATTGGTTGTCAATTTCAAACTTCCATTAATGGTCATAGTTTTTCCACTTGATTTGCATAACATACATTTTGCATTCACCTTCGCGTTATCAATTTTTATATTATTATAAAATTTATCTCCTTGCAGAATGTAAGGCAGATTTTCATAGACGAGTTTGTTCATTTTATTTTACTTAAAAAATAAAAACAAGCGATTTTTAAGGAAACAACTTATATCTCAACTTAAGATTCTTAACGACGATGCGGCAACGGACACTGAGACATTTACAGCGATTGAAATCAAACCGAATCTATGAAGCTAAACAGCTCCTATCGCTATGTAAATACAAACAGTTTAGCGAATAAGGTTTTTGAAAAGTTAAGTGAGATTGAAATAACCTTACACGAAAGAAAATGTATCTGTATTGAACAAAATTATATATAATAAAAAAATGTATTTGTATATTTTCAAATACTAAATACTCGACCAAATTTAGTGAAATACAAATACAAATACGTAACTAAAAATCACCATAATATACAGAATACAAAATACAATTAGTATTTGAACTACGTGTTTCAAATACTTGTATTTAAATACTGCCCAACCTTGCTTCTATGTCGTTCAAAAACAAACACTGAAAAAACAACGTACATTGAATAAACGCGACACTACTGATCGTTGCCTAGCGCACCGCTGATCAACGTACAGTATAGTTTTTTATTCGGGACACTACTCAGTGTTGTTCCGAAAATGTTCGACGTTGCAAAGCACGTCAGTGAACGTTGCGCGGGGCATTACACGAACCCACACCGCTGCGCGGATACTACTCAGCGGTGTACGAACACTTCTTAGAAGTGCGCGCAACACTTATTAGCTGTGCGTGTGAATAAGCTGCGTGTGCTGTATAAATCTTCATGCGTTTTAATAAATTAATTCTAATTTATGACTTTTTTTATATTTTCTTCATGTTAATAATGCAATAATATTAATATATATTACAATATACTTTTTAACATATTATAAATTAATGGCTTAATGCTATTGACAAATCTATTGTTGATAAAAATATTTAAAAAATGATATTTTTTTAGTCTTATCAAAAATAGTAATTTATTAATTTATTTAGTAATGTTTTAATTTCAATAATCAATTTTTTTATTTTCAAACATAATTTTTTTAACAAATTTTTATAACTAATATTTGAAACTTTGAATTTTATGAATTAATAAATTCCTTGAAAATAGAAATTAAATTACTGATTTATAGTGATCTATACTTGTTTTTCAGTAATTCGGTTATAGAGTTACAATAAAGTATTAATTAATTTATTATTTTTCAGTAAAAATTTTCCAGTTTGCCTTTCTAATTTAGTGACAAAAAATGATAAATTGTATAATATTGAGCAATATAACAAATGTGTAATTAAAATTTGATGAAAATCTGTAATTTAATGAAAAAATAAAAAAAAAAACAACAAATTTACAAACAATTAGTAAATTTTTGCTTAAAATATTTTTAAAATTGATTGAAAGTTAAATACTCATTGAATATTCAAAGAACGATAGCTGTAAGTTTAACTGAAAATTGTTATTCTTGTGGTCGTCATAGTCCCACCTTAATCAGTTATTCCATTACCACGTAAATAAATGAATAATTTTTAGTATCTCAATTACTTATCAGTCATGAATCAGTAAATGAATTACTACATTTCATTAATTTTATTTCTAATTCAACAACTTTAATTTTGTTTCCAGAAATGTACTAACTAATAGTAATTCGTTATTAAAATTTAGAAATCACGTATTTGAATACAGGTTTATAGGTGTTTTTTAAAGTAAATGCTACAAAGATGTAGAAGAAACTTTATTTAAACTTATATCCATCTTTTTGGAATATAATAATTTTTATTAACATTTTTTATAATTCGTGACACAAAACAACTGTTCAATTTGTGAAGATCAAAACTCTGCCAAGAATTAAATATATCGAAGGCATTTTGAAGGAGCCTATAGACTTGAAAGTGTTCGTCGTAAAAAGTTGAGTCAGTAACATCTTTAACAATAATACATAACGTTTCGGTGGAGTCTTCCAAAATTAAATACACATTAAGTATTTTGACTGAATCAGTCAGTTTTAATTTCGTGCAAAAGTGCAACTCTTTTATATCTGGTAGATCTTGAACAGTCATAGTGATAAAGGAACTTTTTTCATAACAGGTAGATTACCATTGACAGGTAGATTCAATCGCAATAGTTGCGAAAATCGGAATTGACTTTTTATCGCCAAAGATTTACAAATACTTTTCCGGGAAATAAACGCATGTGAAGATATTTTAAACTCGCGATTTTTGTTCTGGTACCGCATAGTTGACATTAACCCTAGTGGCCCAAAGCGAATCATCATTGTTGGATAATGGATGAGCAGGTGGTGTTTAACTTTTATCGTCCCCGGAAATAATTAATTCCTAAGAACCAAATATTTTCCAATCAACGTTGCTAAAAACTATGGCGTCTCTTTCTGAAATGCAGGAGCGGTAATGACGTCTAATATTTCTTTTAATAAAATAATCAAACGCCAGTGATCATTATCCCTAGGGATCAGATCGCCAATCAAGACATCGATATTTCGATGAAAACAAAGCGCTTCACTTGCAGACATTTTAATAAATTGGTTATTAATTTGATTAGCTGTAATTTCACGAGGCCTGTTATTTCCTTCATTTTTACCAAAATCTAACATTTTTAATCTTTCATTTAAAACGTTGACAGTGAAATAATGATCTGCGTTGATGAATTTATTTAAAATCAGACCACTACCATACTCCCACACACCTTCAGGGATATCATGCATGATATCAACTGTCATGATATCTAGCGTATTTGCTGTTTTCAGACCTTCCAACACTGATAGTCTCGCAACACCTGACTTACTAAGGTCACTTTCGAGCAAGTTTTTGTAATAACTTTTTTCATTCCTCATTTCACATAAGGATTCTCTAAAATCTTTACATATATCACGTGAACATGCTGAACAGAATCTACAAGGGTACTTGGAGTTAAAACTTTTTGAAAATCCCAAAAGGCTATGAATCGCGAGGTTGTCGTCAATAACCGCAGCAAGTGAAATATATAGATGAAATGTACCAGATTCAGGATTAATTGTGATACCTTCGTTTTTCTAGATAATGAAGTTCTGATACTATTTTTGAAAACAAATCTCTTAAAGGAACACATTCCTGATATTGCGATTTAAACAGAGCCACCATAAATATGTTTTCGATTTTTGATCTTAAGTTCGGAGGTAATCCAGGAAACGTTATGTAAACACCATCTGCATTTCTTAACCCAGCACGATGAGATCCAAGCGGAATATCGTTATCAAAATCGTCTTGGTACAAAAAACATGGAATCACATATTTTTCCCCGAACAGAAGTTTTTTATTTTGCCACTATTCACCCTGTATCACATTTGAAATCAAAGTCTCGCTTTCCAATTGTTTAAAATAATCAACCGAATTTTTAAAAATCCTTGGCAATTCAAAAAACTTTTTTAAAGTTAGTCTAATCGGAATGAATTGGTACGTTACTTTATCTGATAAATTTTCATCTTGATTGTTATTACTGATATCTTTAGATGAAGATGAATGTTTAATTGGAATTTCAACTTGAACTGGTGGAATTTAAGTACCAATCTACTCAAAACAGTTGAAACACTTCCTTTCAGTACTGAATTCCTGAAATCGATTCAACATTTTTGTAAACATAGTAATGTACGCATTTACATTGTCATTAGAATCACCTAAAAATGTCAATCGATCAGTCACTTGGTTACATAGACTCGTAAGAGCAGGATTTCTAAGAAATTTTAAGAATAATTTTCGGATATCATTTACACGGGTTCCTGGCAAATCGCTAAAACAGTATAATTCACTAAACATGTCCGCTGCTGCTAAATTTATGAATCCGTTAAACTATTTTGGATCCATAATAACGCTAGGATAATATTATAAAATAGAATCAATTAAAATGAAACAAAAATCAAAGTTTGTAACATTAATGATTGATTAACTCTTCATCTAACTATGAAGTTGAAATTTTTGGATCCTGTTTCTGCACTAAATTCAAATAATAAAGTATAGCAATAAAAAAAAAATGTAAAATAAAGAAATTTCTTATGGAATTTAGTTTTCAAGTAACAAACTAATGCTACTGAAAGTTTTTCAGCTACTGCAACTAATTATAACGATAACAGGTGTAAAACACAAATTAATAACAATAATTTCGTAAAACCGGTTTAATTTCTATCTTTCTATAAAATACAAAGAGAACTTCGTGCACCTTGCCGCAATCACGAGCGAGAGCCAACTGGCGAGGAATCGCACGAAATCAAAACAAGTCGTCGCGCGCCTCATGAAAACATTACTTTAATTTGTCGTTTGTCTCGGATATCGAACATTCCGGCCCCCTTGAACCCACCGGTTCAATCAGTAAAGGGGCTAATCGATTCACACATCGACTATAATCGCCATGTCTGGTTTTAACGGTAGCGGTACGAATGGTGCTATCCTTACCAGGATGCAATGCCACTATTCGAGCTAAAGGCCATTGTAATGGTGGAACATTGTCTTCGCGCAAGATGACCAGCGCTCCAACACATAATTTAGTTGGAATCTCCTTGCACCATTTAACCCGTTGATTCAATTGATTTAAATAATCTTTAGACCACCTTTTCCAAAAATCGGTCTTAATTTTTTGCACTTGTTGCCAAATTGACAAACGATTATCGGGAATTTCTGACAAATCAATTTGGAGTGCCAATAAAAGAGAGTCTCCAATTAAAAAATGTCCTAGAGTCAATGCTGACAAATCGTTGGGATCGGAACTCAAAGGAATCAAGGGTCTTGAATTTAAAGATGCTTCAATTTGAACAGTTAACGTGTTAAATGCTTCCAGTGTCAATAAAGTATTACCAGCCGTTCGATAAAAATGAGTTTTAAATGTTTTAACTGCGGCTTCCCATATTCCTCCCCAATGGAGAGCTCTGGGTGGGATAAATTCCCATAAAATTTTCTCATTCGCAGCAAAACGTACTACTTCCGATTTATGAGTCTCCGATTCCCACAATTTGTACAGTTCTTTGAGTTCATTATTTGCTCCTACAAAATTAGTGGCATTATCGGAACAAATTCTTTGAGATTTGCCTCGTCGACTAAAAAATCTCTGTAACGCAGCTAAAAAAGCCTCGGTTGTCAGGTCTGACACCATTTCCAAATGAATGGCCTTCGTAGACAGACACACAAATACACAAATATATATTTTGATCTTGCCGCGATTTCGCCATTTACATTCTTTTACAAAGAAGGGTCCACAATAGTCTAAACCGACATTTATAAATGGTCTTGTTACATCGAATCGATAGGAAGGCAAATCTCCCATCAAATAACCTTGAAATTTCGGTGATAATCGAAAGCAATTTAGACATCTGTGGATTATCTTCCTTACTACATTACGTCCATTTAAGGGCCAATATCTTGTCCTCACCATAGATAATGTAGTTTGGTGACCTGCATGACAGTTTTTCTCATGAACTTCGCGTGTAATCAATTCGGTAATAAAATGTTTGGCAGGAAGAACTATTGGGTGTTTTTCATCGAAACGAAGATTCGAATTTTTCAACCAGCCTCCAACGCGAATTAATTGATTATCATCTAGAAACGGAGTCAATGTCAGTAGCGAGCTATTATTATTTAATGGTTTTCCATTTTTCAAAAGAGTTAATTCTTTCACAAATGACGTTTTTTAAACTAATTCAATTATTCGAATTTCCGCTTTACTCTGTTCTTCAGCCGATAATGCTCCAAATTCTCTTTCTCGTTTTGATTTTTTCATATTATTGCTAAATCGTAGACAATATGCTACAATACGCCTCAGTTTTGTCATCGATGAGTATCTCAGAAGAAGGGAAGAATACACCGGCGTCTCTGATCTCGTCTGCAAACACATCTGCTGTCGTTGTTCGGGAACGTCCATTGGAGGAATTCTGGTTGTCGGCCAACGTGCTTCAGACAGCGATAACCAAGGAGGGCCGAAGTACCACAAGGGATTGCTTCGCATCTCTTCCGGATAAATCCCTCGAGAAGCTACATCAGCAGGGTTGTCATCAGTTGGAATATGTCGCCATTCACAATTTGAGGTCAAATCTTGAATTTGAGACACTCGGTTAGCCACAAAGGTCTTCAGTCGGTGCGCTGGAGTAGCGATCCAATTCAAGGTTATCATCGAGTCTGACCAACGAATGACTCGAGACATGGATTTCTTCAGTGCTTTTTCGAAGACATTATACAAGTTAGCCAGTAATAGTGCAACACATAGCTCCAGGCGTGGAATGGATACCGACTTCAATGGCGCCACCCGAGTCTTCGCCGTAATCAGATTCACCGCCACCCTGTTGTCTTCATTCCAGGATCTCAAATAGATACACGCGCTGAATGCCTTTTCACTGGCATCACAGCACCCGTGAAGCTCCATTCCAACTGCGTCACTCATTGTCACTTGGCGAGACACAATAACGTCATTCAAACTGGGAAGTTGAGTAACAAACTTCATCCAGGTCGTCGCTATATCCAAAGGTACGGATTCATCCCAGGAGAGTTTACATTTCCACAGCTCTTGCATCAGTATTTTCGCCTTAATGAACACAGGACTTAAAAAACCCAAAGGATCAAAAAGTGACGCCACTTCTGAAAGAATAATCCTCTTCGTGATCTTGGACTTCAAGTGTTTACCAGTGAAATGATAGGTCAATGTATCTTGCCGTGGGTTCCATCGCACACCCAACACCTTAGGCGATTCTGATAAGTCCAAAAAGATATGCGGGTCTCGATCCTGTTCATCTTCCTCCAAAATTTCTATCCGATTGGTGGCCCATTTTCGCAAGTTGAATTTTCCTGCCTTGAATAGTGCCATTAGTTTTTGTTTCAGTTGAATAGCTTCTCGTACACTAGTTGTTCCAGTCAGAAGATCATCCATATAGAAGTCTCGTCTTACGACTTCAGCTGCTTCAGGAAACACATTCTCATGGTCTGTTGCTAGTTGCTGTAATGTTCTAGTTGCTAAAAACGGCGCTGAAGATGTCCCATACGTAACCGTTTTCAGCTCATACACCTTAGGTGTCGCAGTAGCTTCAGTTCGCCACAAAATGCGTTGGTATTTGCAATCTTCTTCTCGAACACGTATCTGTCGATACATTTTCTCGATATCAGCTGTCAGAATAACAGTATGCATTCAAAAGCGTAGTAGAATGGAAAATAATTCATCTTGCACCACCGGCCCCACCATCAGTGCATCATTCAATGAGACTCCACTCGTTCCTCTATGCGACGCATCGAATACCACTCTCAGCTTTGTCGTTTGGCTTGTTTCCTTTTTTATTCCATGATGAGGAATAAAATAACCCTGGTTCAAATCTTCTCCGATCACCTGTTGCATATGGCCGCTCTGAAGATATTCTTCCATGAAAGCCACGTATGATTCTCGCAGGTCCGGGTCTACCACAAATCTTCTCTCCAAACCTTGCAATCTCTTCAGGGCTGTGTTGTAGGTGTTACTCAATGTCCCTGCTTACCATTAAACGGCAACCCCAAGTAGTACCCACCCTCCTGGTCACGCGTTACCGTCGCACAAAACCATTCCTCACAGGCCCTTTCTTCGGATGACCAAATCTTTCGATCACGAACTTCTTCCATCGTCCAAAACTGTTCCACCTTGGTTTCCAATGAAGAGCGCGCTATGCAGCACACTGTGTTGTTTACAAAGCTTTTCTCATATTTACCTGTGACCAACCAACCGAGTCGAGACTTCTGGAGCAAAATCGGCTGATTTTCCAATCTAATTTGACCAATACATAACGAATAGTAAAAATACTCGGCACCTAATAGTCCATCCACATCTGACGGTATATAATACTCGGGATCTGCCAGCTTTATATTTTTTGGAATGTTCAATTTTTCCGGATTCAAATAAATCGATGGTAATTTATCTGTAATTCGTGGAATCAACAAAAATTTCACACGCTCTTGATATTCTGATACCTTAGATTTGATATCTGCCGAAATCACAAATTTAAGCCTGGTACTAGATTCACCTACTCCAACGATCGGTATATCTATATTTTCTCTTGTTAAGTTTAATCGAGCACTAAACTTCTCTGTCAGAAAATTTGATTGGGAACCCGGGTCTAGAATCACACGGCAAGGATGCGTTCGTCCAGAGCTGTCCAGTATATCAATTTTAGCTGTAGTCAACATCACTTCAGACTCATTTAATTGACGTGTATTCAACACCTCAGAACTTTGATCCTGTTTATCAACATCACGCTTATCAACATGCAAACTGGTATGATGCAGTTTACCACAAACCTTGCATTTACCAAACTTGTATGCTGTCGCAAAATGTCCAACTGTAAGACAATTAAAACATAATCCCTTTTTTTTAATTATTTCTGATTTCTCATTTATTTTCAAATTTCTAAATTTATCACAATTTTGAATATTATGTTCACAATCACAAATCACGCAATTAAATTTTGCTTGAGTACTCACATGAGTTCGTCTTTTTGGTTCTACATGAACCTTTTGTTTACTGGACCCCTCTGCACTCATCATTTCCAGGACTTGGCATTTAGATTTCAAGAACTTCCACAAATCTTCAAGTTTGGGTATTTCCAAACAATCCTGAGACCGTTCCCACTCCTGCCGCGTGGCTCTATCCAATTTTGTCCCAATCAAATGTAACAACAGTACATCCCATTGTTCTACTGGCTGTCTCAACGCTTCTAATGCTCTCATATGTTTCATTGCATCATTAAACAAATTTCTCAATTCCGAAGATGATTCTCTACTAAGCGGAGGCAGTTCACATAATAACGGACATGATTTTGAATAATAAGACGATTATTATCATAACTATCTTTTAAAAGATTCCATGCAACTTCAAAATTTCCATCCGTTAATTCGATCGATTGAACAATATTGGCAGCTTCTCCAAATAAGCAAGATTTTAAATAATGTAACTTTTGTACTGGTTGCATAGAATTATTATCATAAATCAACGCTTTAAACGTATCCGCGAAAGCTAACCAATTCTCTAATTTACCATCGAATTCCGGGAGTTTAATTGTCGGTAACTTTATATTTCCTGTCTCATTGCCATTTGCAACCCTTTGCGTTTCAAGTCTTGATATTTCTCGGTTATAATTGTTCTCACTCCCCGATGCTGCTTCTCTGATCATAAATCTAGCCTTTGCAATGCTTCTATGAAAAACATCTTCGAAATCGATTCTAAAAGTTTCCGCATTTTTATCATTAGCCAGTTCCAATAATACTTGAACCTCTTCAAATCAACAATTCTTCTCCTTTTTCTAACCGCGATTCTAAGATTCCAACATACTGTTTTAATGGATCAAAAGCAAATACAAATTGATGAAATCTTTGTAACGCTGCTACCACTAGCTCTCTTTTTTTTCGTAACTCCGGTATTTCCATTTCAAATTATAAATTCACGTCAAAATACAAATCTATTTCAAAATACCGAATTTCCAATGTTATCAAAGAAATCGTTGAGTTTCTTTAAAGACGTTCAAAATCCAACTTTCTACCGACCTTATCTCAAACAAAACAACTCACCGCTTATTTGATCACAATAGGCTACAATTTATTCACCTCGAATTTTACAATAAAATTCCAAATGGCTCGTCAATTTATATCCTCACCAGTTGCTCCAAATAAACTTGTTCTGTAAAAACGCTTTTCTCACAACAATTTCTTTTTCAAGATCAGTATAAATTAAAACGTTTTTCACACTTATTTTCTCGTCGCAATATAAAATCTAGTTGGCTCTCTTTTTTTTTTTATACCTGTTACAGCAATAATTAGTTTTCCAATAAATTCTGCTGATCCGGCTCAAGGGCCAAATCTTTCTGCACTTAATTCAAAGAATAAAGTATAGCAATAAAAAAAAATGTAAAATAAAGAAATTTCTTATGGAATTTAGTTTTCAAGTAACAAACTAATGCTACTGAAAGTTTTTCAGCTACTGCAACTAATTATAACGATAACAGGTGTAAAACACAAATTAATAACAATAATTTCGTAAAACCGGTTTAATTTCTATCTTTCTATAAAATACAAAGAGAACTTCGTACACCTTGTCGCAATCACGAGCGAGAGCCAACTGGCGAGGAATCGCACGAAATCAAAACAAGTCGTCGCGCGCCTCATGAAAACATTACTTTAATTTGTCGTTTGTCTCGGATATCGAACAGATCCATAACAATAATAAATTAATATTATAAAATTGGATTACAAACAAAAACAAACGTTTTTAAAAATATAATAAAATGACCTTAATCAATATTGATGCCATCTTATTTTTGGATAAACGATAACGCTTTGTTAACAGGTAAGGTAATTTTACCCTCAAATGGAATTTTAAAACAAACTTGATGTAAAAAATACCACAAGTGGGTTAGCGTTTTCGGGTGACCGAATTTAAAAGCAAAGAATATCTGAAACGGCAGATACAGTGCACAGATGACAGATAAAGTTTCATAAAATGTCGTTCCAATAACAGCGTAGTATATGATTGGAGATGTCAGACGTCCAAAAACTATAATGTATGGATGAATTTTATCCTTTGCAGTGATGGATGCTTCATATGTTTTCAAAACGACTTTTGTTACATTATCTTCGTTCTGAAATAGAATTTTAAGATGTGACTGTAGAATGAAACGTTTCATTTTAGAAACGTTTTATCTAATGTTTTCAAATATACTACCTTTATAACTGTAAACATGTTTTAAATCACTTTAATGAAAGGTTTCTAAAATAAACGTTTCATTTTTCAGTAACATAATTTTATGAACATACAATGAGAAACGTATTTTTCTCTATTAATATGGAGATTGTTTTGACCAAATCAACTTACATCTTAATTCAAAATGAATTTCTCTTCTTCCTTCCGTCGTTTAATTTTTTCGTCTTCTGTCTCACTTTTGTGTTTGCAGTATTTCCTTCTAGCTGATCCTACTGGTTTATTAGGATCTTTTATAGCGCATGGCAATAGTGCCAGAATTGTTACATCCTTTTCAGCTGAAGAAAAAATAAGATGAAAAAAATATATGAAAATTGTTATTTATTTCAATTGAATTATAAATAAATTAATATACAAACATTTGACTAATTCTGGTAAATATTCTTGCAATTTCTCAGCATCTTCGTAAAGTATTTTTTTTTACAAAACAAATTTTTTAAAATTGACTTGCAAAGTTGGCCAAAGAACCTCCCAACTAAATTCTTTTAGCTCGTACCTTGTATTACAATCTTTGGTAATCTATAAAGTACATAAAAAATAGAGACTAAGAGAAGTGAATCGTGACTAAAAAATTTAACCAAGTTGATAAAATTTCAATACCAGTTCGACACCTTCAGGTAAAGGAAGGCATGGAAAACGTTTAAACTGCCAAATTTCTGATCCTGCCTCTTTTGATTTTTCTTGCCTTAAGAGGAATGTTTCCTTCCAGGCAACTTTTATATTTTCCCAAGTTTGCGGTTCTCTCAAGTCGGGTTCTTTTTTAATAAGTTCAAAATTGATTACAGAATCAACTGAAAAATTGAATATAAATAAATAATAGTTTAATGCTGAAAATAACAATCGACTATAGAAAAAAATTATCTCACTATTGGGCGTAGAATTCGATGTTTGATTTACGTCTGCATTATGTTTGACTAAAAGACCACCATCTTGTAGTATTGCTCGAATGGCATTAATGCGGCCTACAAATTTTCCTGAAGGACCACATTTCCTACCTAAAGATTTACCTTCTTCAGCTGCAGTGTCGACTGTCTTCTTTTCACTTTTGCCTGATGTATAAAATATACCCTTTCGCAGACTAAACTCTCTGTTTATTTCCTCAGCTAGATCAATCAAAGTTTTACTTGGAATGCTAAAAAATTTAATATTATAAAAATATAAATTGTAAATATAATTTTTTTTATGTTAGGTGATGTTTTTTTACGATTGTATATTGTTTATAATACAAATTATTAGCAGAAAAAATGAAATCTTTCATTATCTTACGTTAACTTTCGACGTGGATTGTGAAAGGTAATATTCTGAGTTCTTAAAATAATAGCTCATTCTCTGTTTATGAGGAGATGTGTTAAATAAGTAAACATAATTTCGAAGTTTTCCAAAATTTTGTACTTTTTAAACCAAGATAAAATTAAATGGCCCTGAAAATTTTGTGATTTTCTGAGGAAACTTTAAGTCTTCACGTTGTGCTACAAAATTCATCGAATTCACATTTATCAATGCTTTACATTGACGACAAACAGTATCATATTCATTTTGTGACGCATTTTGTGCCACTAAGTGGTTGAGACTTTCAATGGGTTCCTGATTCATGATTGTTTTGTAATTTATAACTGTAAACTGTAAAAGATAAAAAATTGAAACATTATTAAAGGTATTATAATAATAAACAATAATGAAACAATTATTAAAATCTAACAGTTAGAAATTAATAAAAAATCAATGTACCAAGAAAAAAGGTTTCCGAATGAATAATGTCATTAACTACATTAATTCAATATGAAGTTGCTACAATGAATCAACATTGATTCGGTAATGTTGATTCATTAAACTAAATATTGAATAAACATTAAAAAAAATTTTCTTGAAACTGAAGTTGTTACTGTCAATGCCATATCGATATTAATGGAACAAACATTTTCATAATGACAAAATAACGAATCAATAAATCCTTGAATCGTCGTCAATATTAGAACAATACAAAGGGGGTAACGGAATAACAATGTTAAAAGTGCCCTCGGGGGCACAATATATAATTTACATTTTTTTGTGTTGAAAAACATACTAGTAGGATCAGAAAACTAAGATTTTTGGCGGAGTTAAGCCGATTCAACGACAGAATAAGAAGTAAATGAAATAAACTCGTTTTTAAGAGATTTTAAACGGTTTGATTTTTTTCTGTTAAATTCCACAAACTAATATTGTTTGTTAGCAATCCTGCGATAATTTTTTGACTTAGAGGATGGTCTGCGAACTTTTTGAGATTATTATAGCAACATTTTAGCCCTCAAATTAAAGAATAAACGCAAAAATTTTTTTTTCTTCCTTTTTTGAATTGTTTCTCAGGTCTCTTTGCAGATAAAAAAATGCTAAATACAGTTTGTAGCCCTATATTCCCTCTTCGATCTGTCCAATTTTTAAGTAATTAATATGTGATTTTTTACCCGACAGCTCAAAAAGAGTTGAATAATTCATTAATTTTTTACCAATTTTGAACTATATACTGTTTTTTATTGGTAACTTTACACATTGTCAGCAATTACTATACACTTCAAATTTGTTTTTTGAAAAAACAGTCTAAAAATCTAATTACAGGAATTATACTTTACGAAAAGGCAACTTATTATAAATAATCTAAATATATCGATGTACATCGGTTTTCCAGTGAATTGGTATTGTGTTTACGAC
>JABFOV010003626.1:0-15866 GCA_022817685.1 Aradophagus sp. ZL-2020
GAGTAAGGTTATTGTCTAAATACGAAAGTATTAGACAATAACTTTATTAGTATACTGTGAAAACGAAATAAAATTGAAGTTTTTCAGTAAAATAGTGACAAAATATATATTGATAAAATGAATACTTTATTCTACTACATAAATCGAATGATGCTTATTGCATCAAATGTTTCTTACGTCGATAAAGTAGTATGGTTACATTTATGTCGGTATAGTAATATTTCATCTTACGCATGATCAAAACATAAAATTTACAAAATAAAAAAAAAATTTCAACACAGAAAATAATGTCTTTAATCAACAATTTGACTGTTTAATACACAATCACACTATATGTTTGGACAATCATTGAATTGTTGTTATTAGGAAAGAAAAAAACATGTAATCTAAGTAAAAGCAAACAAGTGTTTTGTTATTTTTCCCTTCAACAGGATTTAATTAGGATTCCTTGCTTGAAGTGTTTTGAAACTATATTTTGTTTTATCAACTGAAACGATTTACAGAGAAATATTTGATTATTTAAACTTAACAAATCTAGTGGATATTTCCGAGATTTCACAACTGAAGTCTTCATGATAGTTATTTTGAAGATTTTTTTCGTTCTTAAAACATGGAATTCCAGTAAATAAAAACCAAACTTTACTTGGTGTCTATTTAATGAAGAAATGTAAATCTACACAACATTTGGTAAACAAAAAATTTTCTCTATGAGTATTTTTCTTACTTTGTGTGATGTTTGATCACTTAGAATGATTAAAATTATTCAACGAATTTTCTCTCGTATCATGCATCTGCAAATTCCGTACGTTTTGACGAAGTATTAGTTTTACTATCTAATTATATCAGCGTATTATGCTTTATGCGTCGATTTGAAAATGACTTGCAGACGATTGAAACAAAGGCGGTTGAATTGACAATGAAAAAGACGAAATCACTGGGCAAGAGATGGATACGTTTATTGATCCTTGAGAACAGCGAAGCAGAACGAGGAATTTCCGTGGCGAGCGAGAATCCAGATTCGTCGTTACAAATGAGCTCCGGTATAATTAGGTAGATGCTATCGTGTGAGAAGGTACGCTACGCCACTGGCATACCTTATATCCTATTGCCGTAGGTGGTTCTTCTAACGACGCGCGCTCGAGCGATCGCTCGTGGAATCCTTGGCAATGAAGTGCCGAAGTACAAAGAACAATGAAGACACGAGACGGGACCGAAAATATGCAACTAATTTTCACCTCACTTTTGCCCGCAATTATTATCTCGTAGCAGCCGTATCCAACTCTCCCATGCAAACAATGTTGACGCGATTTTACGAAATCACTGTAATTTTCAGATGGTGCTTTGACCAAAGTGTTGTGCAGTTATAATAGCGGCTTAAACCTAGATATAAATAAACTGCTCTTGTTAATTAATTTTGCGATGCAATTAGAAAAAACAATAATTTGGTTCAAATAACGTGCGCGCGTTATTTTGAATTTCAATTTTAATTTATGATAATTAAATTTTTGAAGTAAAAATATGACCAGTTTCTACTCAGTTTAGAAAAGACTTTGGTCAGATTGTTTTCAAGCAATTTCCTGATTTCCTCGTAATGTTCGGACTTTTCTTAAGTAAGCTTAAATCAAAGTCCCAACACTGCTAGGAAATTACACTGGCAGATGTGATATGCATTCAAATTCAATTAATGATTATGCATATCTTTTTTAGTGTGTTTACATATACGTTTGTTATCATATTTTGAATCGGCGCTTTTGATTCATTTCCAATTTGTGCTTACGATCGGAAAATGGACATAAATCGCTCTTATGACAATCTATGAAGTTGGAAAAACCCTCATTCTCAATTTAACGATACTAGATTACATTACGCACTTCGCGCGTCACACTAATTTAAAATTTAAATTCAATTTTTATTTTAAAATTTCAATTTAACTTTAATTTAAAAATTATGTCAATTAAATTTAATATCTTCCATAATGTACTGTTAAGTTGTAGAAAATGAATATTATGAATTTTAATTTTTTTTTTCATCTCACAAAATTTAATGTTACATTTCAGGAGATATTAAACTTTAAATAATATTGAAAAAAGAATAACAATAATAATCAATTAAAAATTAAATTTAAATTTTAAATTAATGTAATGCTCGTAGCGCAAAATAAAATCAAGTTTCATAAGATTAAGGGAAACATTCAAATCGACCCGCCAGAGTTTAATCCAATAAGGAATCAGGAACGAAAATGAACATAGTAATTTTACGATTCGATTCGATACAGGCGCCAATTCACACCAGTAATCTCCTTTTTCTCTGTAGGACAGAAGGAATGGGGATTTTTTATTGTCGATTTAAAAATAGGGATTATTTTAATAGAAATTTGAGATTTAGAATACTTTTACTTAGACATCGACAAGTACAGTACTGTCGCGCTTATCATGAAAGTGTTTAAAAATTGAAAGCCGTAATCAAACTAGATGTTTTAAGCTCACTTAAACAAAACAGCTTAATTAAACTCTAATTTTCAACTTAATATTCGAACTTCTGGATAAAAAATAGTTTTTTTAACACGAACAACATAAACTTTTAAAAGGCACAATATATACTGATCATAATCAGAATATATTATTTACAGAGAGAAAAAAATCTTATTGTAATTTACTAGACTGGCCACATAAAGCTGGGATAAGAAAAGGAAAGGAAATAGGAAAAAAATAGCATATATTGACAGCTTTTTAGTATTGTATGCAATGTTGCGTAGAAGGCACTATAATACATCAACGACGAATCGAAAAACCAGTCTGGTAAAAATTATAAACGTTGGCATGCAACAGAAAAGTTGGTAAAATATTATTGTTGTTTCGAGCAAGGATCGATGACATGGGGAACACTTGTTCAATTGTCACGTCGAAGGCCAGCGTTCAAATTTTGGATGAGTAAGCATTGGATTTTTCAATACAAAATAATTTCGTTAGATAAATACAATAAAAAACCACAACAAAGACGATGTTCTACGATCATTCAAAATGACTTAATATTTTAAAATTTTTTTTTTTAATAGTTTTTAAAAAATTTACTGGACTGTTCAAGTAAAAAGCAAAAGATTTGTGGCTCGTCCCAACTTTAATATATCACTCTGCTAATTTGTAAAGAATTTTCAGACAGATTATATTAGGATTCTTCTCTTCGTGTATAACTATCATTACATTGATGCGAAAAAATGCATAGTTCCAGTTTATGAATTCTTTTATGAAACCTTAACCGAGTTGAATTACACGGAGTCGAATAACGAAGACATCACGACTGGTACATAATCGGATTTTAAAAGAAATCTCGATACTGCGTTGCAAACGCGGAAGCTATTGATGGCGATCGACGCGTTTCCCGGTGCATTCACCAGATTTATACGCGATCAACGTCAGCAATCGGTGTTTACGCACTCGCATTTTCCCATGTCGCAGTGGTCCCATCTGTCGTTTAAAAGTCAACGATTGGATCCCGCGACACGGCTCAAACGGACAACGGAGTTCTAATTGCGCCTGCAACCAGCTTGTTAGTGCCTCTATGCGACATCTACAGAATTGCAAAGAAAATGATCCTGATAACACACTTTGCTAAAGCGATTTGGTTTTAATTTTTTTCCTCTTGATTAATTTAGACTAACAAGATGTGTGCTCGATTGGAGATCAAGTGAGCAAGAAGTAAGAATCCTAAAAATATTCAATCAGTAAAAATTTGAAAATATCAATTTTTTTATTTTTTTTTTTGAGTTATAATATTAATTTAAATCGTAATATTGATTCCTGTCAATTTCTATTGCAAATTTTTGACGAAAATGTAAATTTTAGTTTCAAAACTATGTTTCACGATCCGTTTTATAAATACTCAAAAATTAATTAGATGAGTACTCAACGCTTTAAAAAGACGCACATCGAGAAAACTAAATAATGAGCAAATTTAGACAAATAGTAACGCTAGTTACTATTTATTTTTATATACAAAATTAATTAAATAAATTTATATACTAAACTAAACATTGATATACATTAATATAACTGCAATGAGAAAATTGTGCTTCTTTTTTTTTCTATGTAGTTTTCTCCGTGTGTGAAAGTGTAAAGTATAAATATAGTAACATTGAACTTCAACTCGAAAACTGCTACTTTTTCCAGCTTATAATATTGTTGAGTGGAAAATATATTCCATGTTCCATGGGACCGTCTCCTTGGAAGAAGTAATGTGTACGGTTGTTGTTGATCGATGTGCAAGCGCAGATGCATGCAAGGAAACGTATCCCGTACGGGACCTTCGGCGTCTGACCTAGACCAAGGTATTTAGAGTTTCGCAAATCCCGTCGGGAGAAAAAAGAAGGCGAAAAATGGCGGGCAAAAATGTTGGCCGGCGGTACACAGAGGCGGCTTATCTGACTGCGCGCATCTCAGCCGGGCCGTCCCGACGCGCGGGCATCGGTTTCACGGCGGCGTATAACGCTACGCGGGAGATAATCTCGAGTTTATAAATCATGCGCGCCGCGTCGGATAAGGCAGTTTTCTTTGAAGACTCGCATGCTCGGCCGACCCATATCTTCGGTGTACGCAACACCGCTGCGGCTGAAGGCTCCACATACTTGGAAAAGAATACCGACTCCTCGACCTCGACGAGAGCGGCCGCTACGGCCGACGAGAGAGGATGCGAAAACTGATGAGAGCTCGAGTCGATGCAACTCGTCGTTGAATAACTTTTCATACCAAGTTCAAACGAGAGATACCGTTGCTAGCAACGTTTGCTCCGAAATTTACATACGCCCCTCGCAAAATAATCCGCAAACAGCCAATTAACGTGACACTGATGTCCAGTTTGCCACAATGAGCGACGCTTTTTTTATTTGTTTTGTTTTGTTTTGTTTTGAGGGCAACTCGAACATTTTCTATCATTTCTTTTATTTTTCTCTGTCTTTAATTTTATTTCACACGAAGAACGTTCTTCAGCTAAAGTAATAAAGAACATATTGTTTTATATTAGGAATATTTTAATTTATTATCAAACTTTGAAGTTTGTCACACGACGAATGTCACGAGGTGGAACAAATGTTAAAAATTCGTAAGAAAAGTCATGATTTATATACGTAATTTATAGGTATTTTCGACCCATTACTAATTGATACAGATATATCTGAGGTTAAGTCGAAACGGATTTTAATTTCATTATAGAAAATTGAAATTTTCACGCTGTGAAAAAAACAAAAACTTAAAATTATAATACGTTTTATATTATATAAACTGGCAAAATGCAGTCAAACGATATTCAAAATGATATTCGAAATAAAAATTACGTTCGTATTGTGAATTAAATTATAAATGCTTGGAACTGACGCACAATATATGTACAGTATTTTTACTCTCTTCTTTTCTACCGTGTACTTTTTCTTAGTTTCTTTACAAAAGTTCCCGACGATTCCAATTAAATGCTGCCAATTTCTAAAATGAGTTAAGAAATTTATAAAAAAATTTCAAACTCAGTTCGAAAATCACGGCAATCATTCTGATTATCATCTACACTTATAACGTCAAACATTTTTTAAACAGTAGAATTTACTATGAAAAATTGTTCTTTAGCGATCTATTTTTCCGAGTGAAGAAAAATAATTACATCAGTTTGTCCGCTAGTTTATAATCAACTTCCAGGAGCAGCGAGCGTTTTTCCACGAACGTCTTCATTCCCCGAGACAATTTAACAACAATAACGCCGATTTAGTCCCTTTATCGAGCGCTTATGTTCCATTCATGTCGGCCATTACAGTCGAGCATAATCGTACATCAAGCGGCCAATAAAAACGAAAAGCCAATCATTAAAAAGTGCTGTATATTTTCTCGGCTCGTCGCGATTCAGTTTCTTTTCCAGGTATGTAAGCATTTCTTCATGAACTATATATGCGCAGGAATGCACAATGCACTGCGCTCGTCGCGCACGTTCACATCGCGTACGAGTTAAAAGGGAGTTTCCCTCGCGTTAGCTATTCAAGTCACACGCCTACTCATTCAATGCGATGCGGTTAATGTGTAAGATAAGCACGAATGAAAAAAGAAGTAACGAAACAAAATAAATAAACAAAGAGGAACGATAAACACATAAAAAGGATGAAGTTTACGTCGAACGCTGAACATCGGAACGCAACAGAAGGAAGCGGTTCAGGGATACCAAAACCTTTTTCAATGTGCAAGCTTTTAAATCAAGATCAAGTAGGTAGCTATAATTAAAATATTTTTACACCAAGAAAACTATATTGTACAATATATGCTGCATTTATTTTACATTACATTTTGTGAAATACTAATAGTAACTTTAGAGCCTATTTCGTTACATTGCTCAATGCGCCATCTGCAACTGAGGTGGACCGAACCTGCTGCGCTGAGTTATTTATAGTTTCAAATTATAAGTTACAATATTAAGAGCACTTTATTTACTGCATATGCAAAGCGTTCTTGACAATGTTTTAATAACCTCGGGTCACCAAATGATTTTCTTCGGTCAACAAGATACTTATTCGAGACAATAATATTTAATAATTAAATTTCTACATTTCAGTGATGTAACATTTATTCTGAAATGGTTCATAGATTTACCTACCTATTACCTATAAATAATAACTTTTCTTAAATTATTAAATTACATTATCAAATTAAATTAAATTTTCTGTATTTCAGAAATTTGTTCTTTGAAATTAACTATGTCATAATAGAGTAAAAAATTTGAAATCAAATTCTTAAAGACTACAATTAAATCGATTGTAAGACCATGACTTTAGACTTGATATTTTAGTTAAAAGTAAAGAATGTACCTCGACAACGAAGTAAAGTGGATCACCGGGGAGGGCGTGTACGGCGAGATATCGGCTGGCGGACACCAGGGGTTGAAGGCAGGACCGCGCAGCCGTAACACCGCTACCACGCATGCTGCATGCTTCATTTCGTCGCCGCTACGCCCAGCGACCTCACTGAAAACAACCAATATACAGATCAATTATTACATTTTTCAACAAAATAAAAATTTTGAAAAAGAAGTTATTATTGTTTGCCAAGTACAACTAAAGATATGGGGAATGATCATTTAATATAGCGATGAACAATCACATTGCAAAAAGATTCAACTAAAATTATCACTTCTTATAAAACACTGGGGAAATAGGTTTTCAAAAGAAGGCAGTTACTAACTGATCCAGCGAGGGACATCATTTTTGATAGCATAATTTGAGTAATTATTTCTCAGCAATATACAAATAAAAATGTACATCTTGTGCAAAAAAATGCTTTCAAATTAAAGTACACGGAGAATTCCTAACACTACTGAGTAGTTTCATAAGATACTACTGAGTAGTGTCAAAGATGACAGACAATCATAACCTCTAAAGATAAACAAGGATAAGAGAAATAAAAATTTCTTTTTGACATTTTTGTTTATTTTTAGAGGTTACGATTTTCTGTCATCTTCGACACTACTTAGTAGTGTCTTATAAAACTACTCAGTAGTCTTAGGAATTCTCCGTGTACGACTATAATTAAATAAATTTAAATTACAGTCGATCTCACAGTTTTTTACTAAATAAGACAAAAATATTGTTAAACGAATTGATTCGCTCGTTACACTAACCGAAATTGTCACTGATCCTGCAAAACATACACCGCGTATATTTACCTCGCTCAAAGGAAATAATTGCCAGACCGTAGGCGAGGTATTTCGAACGAGGTTCGAAAAATGGTTGCGATTTCTTTTTCTCGGCGCACGTCAGTGCGGTGTTCCTTTCATAAATTATTATGCAATTTAATTGTTATGCAACGCGCGTAACTGAATGAGCGTAAAATAGTCGCAATAAAAGAGGAGAAAAAGTCGCAAGAGACGAAATATTGAATCACGAAATGATCAGTGTGTTCGAAAGTGGTAATTCTCGTTTGTGCGATGCTGAATGTCAAACGAGCCGACAGGCCGAGTCCGGGTTCATTATATTGCAGAGACCAGCGTCTGGGCCGTAACGCCAGATCGTTCGTTCGTTCACGAAGATGCAAATAGAGTAACGCCAGCAGCAATTCCGTGATTTACCGCTGACTAAGAAAGATAAACTATGAAGGAGATGGGCCCTGGCAGGCGCGCCCGAGTGTGCGTGAAAAGTATGTCGGCCGGCGATAAAAGTGCCATCTTCGCAGCCTTTTCAGTCCCAATCGTCTTAGATTGATTTATTATTAATAACAAATCTGTTTGTTCCGGCGTAAACGAGTCACTTTTAGTCCGGCAACGTGGCGAATTACATATTTTTTGAATCTAAAGATGATAATTATGATAAAGATTATAATTAAATAATTTACCCAGTTCTTGTCACTTTTTTCAACCTTTAGACGGCTGTAGGATACTTTTGCTCCGTATTAAAAATACCGCAATTTTACATTGATAAAAAAAGATCAAACCACTTCAAGACGGGAAGAAATAGATGCTACAATCTATTTAAATTGTAACATCTCAATTGCATCACTTTGTTTTGGCCCACCTGAGTTGTAGGAGGCACCACGGTGAAACAGAATATTATACAATCTGTTTCACCATGTAATAACTGAGTGGTTAAATATTTACGTCTTAGTCTTTTGAAGTCAAAAATAGTTATAACATTTTCAATGTTATAACATTGTATTTAGTCATTTATTTGGCCATTGTTTAGACAAATAATAATTATAAACACGAATGAATCGTGTATAATACATATATATATTAAATAGGGAACAAGACGTTTTTCTACCCCACGTGGAAAAGATTGTCGCCAGCTGTGTGGCATAAATCTGGCAAAAGTCTGGCATTTGTACGTGAGCCAGACCTACGCCAGACGCATGCCATACTTTTGCCAGACTTACGAAGTCTGGCAGTAATACGGCACGCGTCTGACATAGGTCTGGCTCGCGAACAAATGCCAGACTTCTGCCAGATTAATATCAGCCAGCTGGCAAATTTTTTTTCCACGCGAGACTTCTTTGTCGATATCAATACAATTTGATGATTTTTATTATTAAATTGTTTGCATTTCACAAATTATTACTATTAACTTCTTAGATTTTTAAAAACTATTTGGTTCCATTTATTTGATACTTTTACTGTAAAATGATCTAATCCATAAATATCTTTTGACGACTGCAACTGTTTTTGGGGTTTGTGTTTAGGTGGTTTGAGTGTTTGTGTTTTTGGGTGGTAATAAATTTTTGGGTAAGAAAACCAGTTTGATTTGCTCTCTCAAAATGAAACAAGAACAAAATGAAAAAACGTCTGCGAGCTATCGATCACAAGTAAAAAAAGAAGCTGTCTAGCAAATTTCATGCTCGCCGATCGTGCAGGCATATCGTTTTCCGATAAAAAATCGAAATCATCTTTATCGCATTCGAATTCCTCAACGTGCTTTTAACAGGCGTTGGAGGCATGAACGCTATCCGGCTTGGTCCCGCCGAGATGGGAACAATTGACTAATGGGCAATGGGCAGGCAGAAATTCCTGGTTCACCGGTGAAAAAGGAGGGATGATGTATGACGTCCATTACCCGTGAGATGCGTGCAATATACGCCCACACCCCGAGGAGACTCGTAGCCAAGTAGTCTATTCCTCTCTCGCCATTTGCAATTTTTTCGCCGCGGCGCGCGTGCGCGCCAAGAACCGTGCGGGGATATAACGTTGCTTTGCCCGGTGAGGAACATTATAACGGTGCCGAGCAGCGAAATAACTCGGAAAAACATTCATTGATCACGCCACATGCTAATGGAAACCGATCTTCCCGCTGAGGGCGCCACCGTGCCTTCGCTTACCTGCGCTGGCAATTAATGCCGCGGCTAATTAATTGATACTCCGCTACGCCGATTCTCATTACACTTACATTAAGCTCATATTGTTTCGCGCGAGCTAATTGTTTGGCATTGTCGATGCCCTGGCGTTTAATTGCAAAATTATATCGTGAGACGGCTGAATGAATATTAACCGCCGGCTAAACCCTTGCAACGATTCTCTATGCCATAACCATCATTGTTTCGGTCGTAGTTTGTACTTAAAATTTTGACTTTTTCGAGGTAGTAGAGAAGAGCTATTTGTTAGTTGCCCACTGATGGAAAGTGAACAAAAAACTCTATTTAAAATTGGCAGGTTTTTTTTTTTTTTTTTTTTTTTTTGATAGATTCCTTGAAATGACTCTTCAAGCCTTTATTATTAGACTAGTAAGTTTTGAATTCTTTTGGCGACTCTTACTTTTACGGCCCAAAACTAATAAAGTAGTGGTGATTTAGACTGCTTAAATCATTTTCTTGCTGTTAAAAATTCGCTGGATCATCCTTTTTTTTTATTTCATCAAGAAATTTTATTTTATCAGAAATTGTAACTTAAAGGAAGACTAAATTCGATATGAAGTAACGTTAGTTTATTTAGTCATGAAATTCCGTGTAAAATCTTGAAATTAGGAATCCTCAAACTATATTAGAGGTTTACTTGAAAAAAATTACGAAAAAATGTATGTAGAATCCTATTTAGGGATTTTGCACAGGACTCTACGTAGTTATAGTGTTTGAATTTTAAGTTAAAACCCGACCATTACCGAATTAATTTACATTTAAATACCCACAATGATCTCACCTAATAAAAACCACATAAAAACCTAAAGACCTTAAAATCATATGAAGTCTGGTTTTCCACTTAAAATTTAACTAGGAACCCAAACAATCTATGGATGTACAAGATTTTTATATGGTTCATGATTTCATGAAATCAGAAACACGCAGGAACTTAAATAATTTATTTAATGGTCTGTTTTTACACTCTGAATTTTTACTTGAATACCATGCAGGTTGAAAGAATGGCCTCTGCCCTACACAAAAGAGTGTCTTATTTTAAGATATTTTTTATATCAAAGACAATAAAAAATCTCAATTTAAAACACTAAAAATGTCGTAAAACTAACCAATTGATTTTGTAGCATTCTCTTTTTTTTATATTTTGGCTGTCCTGTTCCATTTCTATTTCAAACTGTTTTAAATCAAAACGATATTTTTATGTTTAGTTTCGTATTTTGCTTTGCGAACGGTTAATAATTTTTACCGCGTCAGAACGCTGTCAGTATTACTCACTTGGTGTATGTATTTCAAATGATCTATTTGTTTTTCTACGAGATTTAGATTATCAAGAGACAGCAGACAATAATATTGAATCAAACTCGTTGCGTAATATCGTAACAACTTCCAGCGTGTCATTAAACGTATTAAAATTTCAGTAAATAATTTGATTGGACTATGCTCCGGTAACTCTCTACGACACTCAGAATGTCAGAAGTTTTTTCGAAATGAGACTTCGCCTGTGGTATAATGGAAGTCGCGACGAGGCCGCAATGTGGGAGATAAAGTCTCTGTCTAAAAAAATAAACAAATAATGATGAGCGAAATAGTAAAATTTAATATACATTGTATTTTATTACGAGGGATATATATTTGGAAATACAAATCATTTATAGTGCACAATGAGAAAAAAATTATGTGTATGTAAGTTTCCGCTATACATACAAGAAAAAGTGAGATGTCGAAAAATATGTAGTAAGTTTGAATTAACTCTACATTTTTTTTATTTTTGTAATATGTTAATTTCTTCTTTTATTATCAGATGGTCATCTGTTAAAAAAATCAGTTGTTACAATTGAAAAAAATGTTGCTACTACTTAAAATTCAATTAATTTTACTGAAATTTACTGAAATGAAAACTAAAACAAAATTTTAGTTGTTTTTACTATTTTAGTTGTTAGTTTAGTTTACTGTTTGTTTTTTTTTGTTGTTTAGTTTACTGTTTTAGTTGTTTTTACTGTCAATGATATTTTTCTCAGTCCACTTGGGAAAAATAAATTGCACCTATGCAAAAACTACGTTAAATGACTTGATGTTACTTTTTTTTTAGTTAAAATGTGTCTTCTCTTTTGTATGGACGCTTGTTCGAATGCATTTGTAAATAAATAATAATAATAATAATTACAGTCAGATTAAAAACATTTAAGAGATAATATCGTGGTAAAAATAAAAGAAATTGATATTTTTTTAGCCCTGATCAGGAAAAGTATTCTCATTACGGGTATATTCAGTCAAGATTAGTGAAATTTTCCCTGACAGAGCCATATCAACATCATGCTTTACATCTTTGTCATTGCCATATTGATTTCTACTAGGGTAATACACTCAGAAAAACGTTAACCGTATTCAGTAATTATAATCGAAGTTTTAGTTACATAGCCACAACTGAAGTTTTCAATTAAAATAACTGGAAATCACAATTATAGACGTATAATTGTATTATAAGTCTGTAAATCTAAGTAAAAATTCAGTAAATAAACTGAATAATCAGTAAATCCAACTGAAAAAAATACAATGGGAATTGTTGACAATTTCAACTGAAAAGATTTTTCTCAATGCGTTGGTAGCATTAAAATAATTCATGAAAGCATTTCTATTGCTTACATAAGATTCTAAGCGTAGTACATGTAATTTCGTTTAATTTGAAAAAAATATATCGAACGATATAAAAATTCAGCAAAAATTTTAACTTTATTCCTATTTCATTGTAAGAAACGAAAAGAAGAAAACTGAACTAATAGACAGTCGCATTTTCAATTCTAATTTCTTTTTGCTTGCAGTAAGTCGGGTCGCATTCAAATTGAAACTCGAACGTTCTAATTACCATATAGAAATATATTTCTACCTTCCAAATTTAAATGTAAAAATATACCAAAATATTCCTATAAATGTAGCCCTAAAATGATATGGTTTGTGAGTATGAATTATCAAATAAAAAAATATCTTCTTACTTAAATTCAATATATGAACAATCTCGTGTATTCTTATACCAACAAAAATTTTTTCTTATCTTATGCTCCATATCATTTCATTGTTGATTAGTTTTGACTAATAATCCACTCAGAAAAAATTCGGGGTCTGGCATGTACAAAAATAAGTTTGACTTATGGACAAATCAGAATAGTATTTTTGATTCAAGTCCGGTTTGCGGTTGACATAAGCATGAATAAAGAGGAAGTAAAAAATGAATGACGACAACTGCTAGGTTAAAATTGCAGTGACTTACAAAAAAAATCGCTGTAATCTGCTAAAAAGCAGTTGTTATAATTATAAAATAGTCACTATTTTAAATTCGATAAATATGTTTGATTAATTATACTAAAATTATTAGTTAGTGACTAAATACATGCTTCATTAATTTACTAAATAAATTTTCGTCAGTAACCTAATGAAATAAATAAATTAAGATTTCTCAAACTTTCTAATATTTAACAATTTTGAAAAATTAAAGCAAAATTAGACAATTTAATAAATCGAAAAAAAAAAAAAAAAACATAAAAGATTTGCAAATGTAAGTTAATTTCTAAATTATTTATAAATAATCTAACTCATTGCATTCAAAAAGGACACTGAAAAAGACATAAAAAAACATTATATTTAAATATGAAATAACAATTTTGTTATGGATGTCTTTCATTATGTATATTAAAAATAAATACTCTTGACTATAAAATTTTATTGAAACTCACACAACTTTTTGTAAACATGGAACTGTCCCAAAAATCTAATCAAAACCGTTGTTGTGAGCAAAACACTTCGGACAAATCTAGTTTAGACTTGGCAGTATTACATTTATACTTTATCATTAATGAGTGATAAAATCGCAAACTTAAACTCCAAAAAACTCGACTAACTGAATACAAATAAAAAAATAAATACGACGAAATTTAACTTGTGATTACTGTAAAAGAAAGTTGTTTGAAATGAAATACAGTTGTCTTTCGTTTATAGTGATTGTTGTAATAAATAAAAAGTTTTCATAAAAAAATTTTTTACTGAGCAATAAAAAAAAATCCATCGCTTCGGAAAACATGTCCCTCTCTATTAAAGCCTCAGAGAACCAGACATCTCACAATGATAAGCTCGCTGATGTCTTAATGATATCACAAGCCTGTTACAAACAATAGTTCACGTGTAAATAAAAATGTTCTCGTGATATTAGGATGTAATTGTAATGATAATGTCAGAGTGATTTCAATGCTATTGCACAACAATTTTATAACACCACAATGATATCTTCTGTCGATATCATAGTTATGCATGGACTTATACAATAAACTCAATAATGACAATGTCGTTTTATTTTATACGTAAAATGTATCGTAGCGGTACCACCATGTATATTAACCCGGGACGCACCGGTCTTTTTCCGCCCCTTTTTTGTCTTTTTCATTTTTCGGTCATTCTTAGGTTAGGCAAGTATAGGTTTAAAGCCAATTCATTTAATATCTTTCTGAATAAAAATACGTAAAAATTCGAATAATGCGAGCAATTATATTTATGTATTTTAATTTTCTTGGTGGTTCTCTTAGGTGGTTCTTGAATGACCTGAATAATGAAATGTGTTTATGTTTGTAATGAAAAATGAAAAATTGCAGATGATGTAATTTAATAGTATATTATTGCTAAGGGCGCCACTGCGCCTAAGGGATGTACGCTATTTTGCGGACCGAGGGAGCGGACGGTTAAGTGGAACTTACTGCCGGAGGAGTGGTTAGTTCTACTTTTGTCCGCTCCCAAGGTGCGTAAATATTTTTAAAATCGTCTTGTTTTTGTATAAAATCAATTTTTTTTATGAAAATATTGCAAAAAAACTATTTGTCGCAAAGAAAATAAAGTCGGTCAAAATTACCGATAGCGCGTCTACTAACGTAATTATAATTAACGTGCAAACTACCGGGTTAATATGGAAGTGCTGTAAAAAACTGTGATATGCGGTGAACTGCTATGAAATAGATGCGATGATAAATTAATAAACCGCGTGTGATACTTTGTGTTATCACTGCAATATCATCGTCAATGTACGAATTCTGGTTTTCTGAAGCTACAACGTAGCTGAAAAATTTTTTACTTAAAATCCTTAGTATAAAGATAAAACTTGATATTATTATATATAAATATATATGTCCTCAGTAGCTATTAATTATGCGTTTTTTACTAGAAAAATCGAATTGAGTACACAAAGTACCTTTCAGTATTTCTGGAAATCATCCAGAAATACGGTTGAGTTTCTTCACACAGTTTCTTTATCAAAACGTAGAAAAATCATTAAATTTGTCGCAAAGAATTCGAGTGAAATTTGGGATTTAGCTCAGACAGTCATATGAGCGCGAGAAAATAATCCGACAATCATCAGATCAAATAAACTCAAAAGTTGGTGTTTGTAATATAAACGAAAATCATAAACGCGTTAAAAGGCTATCCACAAATATACGTCAGTATTTCACATATTTTTTTCTTTGTCAGGTATTATTTTTAATTTATTTTATATTTCACTATTTGCAAATGTTTTCTATGAACGAAACCGAAAATAACATACAATTTACAAATTCAAAGTATATTATTTCGTTTGCTATCTTAACAGCACTGCTATATGTCATTGAAAGGTCGGAAAGAAAACTTTGCCGCCAAAAATCTGAAATACACCAATAAAGACGTGCAAAGCGATTCAATTGTGTCAACGACGTACCACGAAGAATCGAACGATTGACGAAACGAGCGTCAATTGGATTATGTAAGTTGGCTTCGATTGGAACGGTCTGCCAAGGACATTGGAGCAACAATGACGCGCGACTGTCATGGTGTCCGTAGCTTCGCCATCTCGCGGCCGTTCGCGCAAGTCAACGCCGAGCGACTGAGCGATGTGTGCGGCGCGCCAGGCGACCGCGTGTTCCGACTCCTTTCGGGTTCAAAGTGCACGTGTTCGCGCGCAGACACGGTGCGTCGCCGACTTTTTCGACCACTGCGTTCTGT
>JABFOV010003627.1:0-15863 GCA_022817685.1 Aradophagus sp. ZL-2020
ATATATATATGCGCTTTTTGTGTCTCTAATACATATACATAAAAAAAAAAAATCACAATAAGATATATATATATATATATATTTACATGTTTATATATATATATATATATATATATATATATATATATATATATATATATATATATATATATATATATATATATATATATATATATATATATATATATACATACATACATATATCTTAAAAGTTATATATTGTTATTATACGTTGAAATAAAGTAAATTTACAAAACCGTTCAAAAAATCAGCTTTATATATATCATATATGATCTAAATAATGACCATATATATGTCATATACAGTAGATATATTTGCGAAATATAGATTATTTTGCAATTATTTTGAAATATCTTCAATATAATTGCTGATATTTAAAAACATTTAAACCATACGTAAACTATATAAATAATACTGTCGATACATCATTATATATTAATCATCATATATAACTGATATATAGTCAATGAAGTATCAACATGAATATCAATATTTTTAATATAATACCTATAATTAACAATATTTAAACCATATATAATCCTTATATATGACCATTTATTGACAATATTATATCTATATATGTTACATTATATCTATGTATGTTATATTATATCTATATATATTATACTTTTACATATACGTTTCGTATCATCGAGCGATTATTTCCATCTCACAAGAAATTGAAAAAGAAAACAAATCCACATGAACAGTCGTTCAATTTCCTATGCGAAACGTTTAATGGATAAAATGTGAAAATTGTATATTGCAATAAAAGTGAAATAAAAGCCACGAGCAGCGGGTCAAAATTAAATGCGTTACACGGATAAGCAAAAAGTGCCGCAAACGTAGGAAAGTTAATTCAAAGTTGCATTACACAAATCCGATAACGTTTTGATTATTGGCGGGAAAATAAGCCCGATAGTTATTTTTCAATTACTTATGTATTGATAAAAAAAACTATCAATTTTACGACTCACTTTTAATCAGCAAAAATTGATTCCACTCGGCGATGTTAGTTGAATGCAGCCGGGAAGCCAACTGTCATTTTTTATTTGATCTGCAACATGAAAACGTAATTAATTCATTTTTTTCTGTCGTTTTCTAAAAAACAAAATAAAAAATGTCCCGCACAAGGTAACGTTGCGTGATCTGGCCGCAATTAAGCGTTACGGAAATCAAATTGGTTTCACGTCGTATTGTGTTTTACTGTAATTACATATATATTTATATATACACTGAAAAAACCATATTGTAACCACTGCAACATATATTGAAACGTGCACACTTTCATATGGTAAACTATTCACGATATCATATCGTAACTAACTTCAGCCAATGACATTGCTGGATTGTTTTATTTCGACCAATAAGCATGCTGGAAATTTCACAGTTCACACTGAGAAAACCATACTGTAATCTCTACTTCAGATATCGTAACGTGGACAATTCCATATAGTAAACTTCAGTCTGTTTACGTTATCATATCGTAACCTCTTCTTCACAGATTGTAGTGTTGACAATTTCATATAATAAATTCTTTACGATATCATATCGCAACTTCTACTTGACGTATCGTAACGTGGATAATTCCATATAGTAAACTGTTTACGATATCATATCGTAACCTCTTCTTCACAGATTGTAGTGTTGACAATTTCATATAGTAAATTCTTTACGATATCATATCGTAACTTCTTCTTCACAGATTGTAGTGTGGACAATTTCATATAGTACTAACTTCAGTCTGTTTACGATATCATATCGTAACCTTTACTTCATGTATCGTAACGTGGTCAATTCCATATAGTAAACTGTTCACGATATAATATCGTAACTACTTTCAGCCAATAACATTGCTGTATTGCTTTATTTTGACCAATAAATATGCTGGAAATTTTACAATCCATATTGTACAATATCGTTTTCTAAGTGTATATATGGGTTTATACACACACATATATATATACACATCAAAATCAATAAATTTTTCCGCGTTGTAAAAACACGACGACAAAGAGCCGGCGACGCGGACGTCCCGTCGTCAAGGATTGAAAGATTAATCGATCGATACCGCCAGTGCCTTTTCCCAAGAACCATTTCATCCGATTTCGGGGCTGCAAAATGTCCATTGAAATAGCTATTGGGACATCCGGGTGGAAAATTTAATTCCATTGCACGTCTTTCCGCGGAAGGGAGGCAAAAACTGGCCGAAAATTCGTGCGATATTTATTACGCGGCCGGTTATTCTTTAATGTATAATGCGCAAAGTATTTCCGAGCCACGCGCCCGAGTTTCGCCTTTGCGACAATCCAAAGTACTTTGCGCCGCGCTAATGGCACTTTTAGCAAACTGCGACTGACGATTACACTTTTGCGGGATCGTCGTCTACATCCGTTTATCGCAAATATTGACGCGCGCGCGCAAAGGGAGAACGAAAAGGACGATCATTGGGACAAGAATCGTCAACGGTGACTTACTGCCAATTTCGAATGCTTTTCGTCGAACGCGGTGACGTCGAGCAGGCCGGATAAACAGGATTGAAATTGACGTGCATTTGACGTTTTATTAGTTTAAAAATTCGATAAAGCCGGTAGATATTTATTCGATGGTGCGTTCGGGAGTGAAACGTTTATATTTTTGGCTGTATATTTTTGCATATGTCTTATTATGATCGTATGTATCAGTAACTGTTTATGTCGTATATATGTTACATGTATGTCATTTCTGTCACGTACGTATTATGTATGTTGATATATATCTGTATATACAAATGGAATACTTTATTCATGAGATATGGTAACATATTTCATATATATGATAAACTATATCTACATATGTTTGACATATATACTTTGATTTCACGTATGGAAACATGTTACATAAATAACATAAATAGCATAAATGAATCATCCATAATATATATGTAATATGTATGTTACAATTCATATAAGTCATATATAGGCTACTTCACACATGTTACATACACGGAATAAGGTAACATACGTCATATATGCGATAAACTATATCCTTTTATGTTCGACATATATATATATATATATATATATAGATTTCATGTATGGAAACATATTCGTTTACATAAGTAACATAAGTGCAATCATATATATTATTGTATCTTTATATATGTAATATGTATGTTACAATATATATAAGCCATATATAGGCTGCTTGACACATGTTACACACACAAGGTAATGTATACCATATGTATGGTTACGAATCTCTATATATATTCAACATATACACATACTTGTAAACACGTTTCTTTATTATAACATATATCCATTACTTTTGTTCTCCCCATTATTTCTTTTGTATATACATAATTTATACATATATGACCATACATTACACGTAAATGACATATATAAGGCACGTATGTTATTAGTTTTCGTCTACAGTAATTTGCATCGTAGAAGTATACATTCGAGAAACCATTCCTTATACTTACATTTCAACTTACTTTATTCCAAATGTAAGCGAAAATTCGCGGCGACCGAAAAGTAAAAACAAAAACGCTTGTCAATGCACAACCACTGACTAGAAAGAAACGTTCAAGAACGAAGCATTGAAATTCCGCAGCCGAAGTATTAACCGGCGGATTTATTTCAACGGCGAATATTAACGGGACGGGCGGGAAATTTAATTAAAATACTTTTCAAAATCGCTAATTATCCCTCGAGTAAACGTCAAAATAAAATGTTGACGGCGTCGCGCGATCATTGAATTAATGGAAATCCGGGCGGAATTTCCGCGGCAGAAAGAAAAGTCGCCGTTTAATTCGCCTTCATTATGCATTCTATATAAATCTGCCACGTGTTCTCGGTGCCTACGCGTACGATCCGACAATTTGAAAAATCGCTCATATGAATAACTACATTTGTATTCACACATTCATGAACGATCTAGCCGGGCTTGCCGAGCCGGCGAGTTTTCTTGCCGCTCTCATCCCTCCAACTCCGGGCGTAACTAAAGTACCATTGATGCCAGTTCGCTGCCTACCGGCAAGGATTTACAGTTTTGAGAGGCTGTTTTTTTCGCCGCTCCTCAAAGACTCGCCGTCTACTTCTGCGTTAAAATATTTCATTGCAACGTTACCAAACGTTTTTACGTAATTAAAATTTTCGTAATTTCGATTCAGTTTCGAGAAGGACATTTCTATTCGACTTTTATATCAAATTAATCACTCGGGCAAACGTTCGGAGGGAGAGACTATGTGAGTTTATATATGGCTTCATATATGATTCTATATACGTTGCATTGTGCTATATATGTATCTTGTATATATACTATATATGCATTATGTATGCACTACATACATGTATCATATATGCACCTTACATACTTCATACATCAATATATATCTATGTTTGATACATGGTCATTATATATATGCATCATGTATCCACTATATATATCATGTATGTACAGTATGCATGTGTATACCGTAAGTGCAATACGTTGCAGTGTGCTATATATGTATCTTGTATGTGTACTATATATGCATTATGCATGCACTACATACATATATCATATATGCACCTTACATACTTCATATATCTATATATATATATTTATATTTGATACATGGTCATTATATATACATGCATCATGTATCCACTATATATATATCATATATGCACCTTACCTACGACATATATCTATACATATTTAAGTTTGCTTACATATTCATTATACATATTTGTAGCAAGTATATATGGAAGAAGTAAAATAAGTTACGAAACTTTATAAAACGTGTCCACGATCACATTCATTACGAGCACGTGAATTAAAAACTACAAGTTCTTAAAGTTAAAAGATGAAATCGCAATTTAATTATCGTCCATTGACTAACGTTTAGAATTAACTCCTAATTTGTATTTTACTTTGTAACGTAAGAGTAACTTAATTAGCAAATTAGCCAGTCAATAAAGATTGTCGCAGCGATTTTGCCACGTTATCGCATACACGCCGCATACTTGCCGCATGCGTTATGCTGGTGGTCCGCGAGCAGCACGCAATATCCGCTATAGTACGACACTGGCACGCTGTCGACTGATGATTCAGCCCGAATACCACATTAGTGCCATGGTGATGCCAAAAAGTTGTTACGACTAAGGCACTGTATATGGTTTGAAGATGAAAGATGTGTCAAAATGAGTCACTTGTTTTTTTAATATGTTATCCTTAGTAAACGAAAAATATATTGTTAATGTATTAACAATATATTAATAGTATATTAATAGTATGTTAATAATATATTAATAGTGTATTATCAATATAGTGTTAGTATATTGTTAAAATATTAAAATGAATTTTATTATTTTAAACAAAATTTTTTTCTATTATCATGTGTTTATAAAGAACGCTTTATAATTTTATTTCTAACTGCAATTTGTATTTTAACATCGAATATTGGTTTGAAAAAACTGAAATGCCGAGGAATCGAACTCACGACCTAATGAATCACAGCATTATACCCTAACCATTAAGCTATCGCAACCTATGGTCAGAATGTTAATATTTTGTAGTAACTGGGAAATATTTATTAATATATTGACATTATACGGTCATTATATTAACAATATATTCCTAACTGCAAACATATGTTTGAGTTTTCAAAACATTGTTAGTGCATTGTCAATATACTAATATTATTTTAATATTATAACAGTATATTGATAATATATTGACAATATATTGCCAGCTATGCAAAACTACAGAAATTTAAAAATATATTATTAGTATATTAATAATACAGTATTCATATATTAAAAATATACTAATAATGTACTATTAATAGATTAATACTATAATGACCAATATATTTTTAGTGTACTTTTGAAATATAATATATTGTTAATGTATTAGCAATATATTTTTCGTTTTGCTAGGGATGACGAATGAAATTCTTTTGTTTTGAGGGTTGAATGACCTTTCTGTTTAGAATTTAGAATTTTCAAATTCGTAATGGAAAATCCTCGTTTCCAAACTGATTATGAAGAAATTCATGATGAAAAACCCTTATTGGCATCGTCGAATTTGTAATTCCAAATTTTTTATTTTCAAATAAACAATGAAGATTCCTAAATTAGCAATGAATGACCCCTATTTTTTAATAACCTCTACTCTTGAATTAAGAATCAAAAATCCTTATTCGAAGAATATCCAATCTTAATTGAGCCACGAAAAAAAACTTTTCTTTCTTTTTCGTTATTAAGTTGAGAATGGGTGTTTTTCATTGCAAATTTTTAGGGTTGTGCGATATCTCGATCTTCAAAATCGAGTTAAATAATATGATACTCGAACGATATCAAGTAAAAAAACAATGTATAGAAATTTTAAATTATTTCTAAATATCTACATTAATCGAGATACTTCGAGATCTCGATCACAACGTACGTCGAGATTCTGCGAAAATTTGCAAAAAATCGAGATTTCGGAAAAAAGAAGCAAGGTAAGTCGATTTAAGGTCTTGTACGAAATTCGAGACTTCGAAATATATCGCTTAATCCAATATCGTGAACGCTCGATTGGTTTTTCAATATCACTCACACCCCTACAAATTTGAAAATGGGCCTTAACCATCAATATACACTTCAAATTTACAAATATCTGACATTTAATCTTCACGAAAATTTATATCGAAAGTAATAAAAATGTTCACCAAAATGCTTTCATCTGTATTTCATTAATTACATTCCTTCATTATAAAATTGAAAAGCACTCTGCGAAAAAACTTCGATACCATCATTAAATTTCCGTCCTCAAACCACCAAATAAAATAAAATACAATAAAAATTGTCAAATACAATTTCAACATTTCCCAACAATCCATTCCTAAAACAATAATCTTCTCCGAACCACTTCAAACAATCCTAATTGCCTTACAAGCAAACATTATTTCATCGCCCGAATCCCGGCCGAGCTCCGAAGCATCGCCTTAAAATTCCCAAATCCAATCATCCCGATCTGATACAATCAAATCGAATCTTGGCCGCTGATTGAAGACTGAGGTTTAATTATATCCGCGGCGATATATGATATCCGTATTCACGAAAGGCGAAATACAAATCCACGAAAGGCTGTGTTGTCTGTTGGGGAGGGGAGAATGGGGAGGGGGTCCGTAATTCGATCCCGAAGAAACGAGAGGGCGCTCGCTCAAATAAAAGCGCTGTAACAAAATGTCGACGTGTTTAGGACTCGTCGCGACAGTGATACCAGCATGTATAATACGCGGCGCGTCACAGATACATGGTGATAACTGATGACGGACTGCAGGACATCCGATCGGTTATCCCCCCACCCACCGGGCCGGCGTTTCCTCGTATTCCCCGCGGACGCTCGTGTCATCTCGGTAACACTGTAGAGGTTTATAGCTTATATCATTCTGTCCATCGGCTGAATAGTCACGGCATCGAATCGTCGGAAAGAGGGCGCCTTTGTCGGCCGCTTTTCTTTGTGGGACTTCGATTTCATTATCGGTGTTTGCTTTCAATCACTTAATCATCGACGGGGAAAACAGCGCCGAAGGCTCGTTATTAATCAGTTGTTTTAACGATCGATTAAGAAAATGGTAATTTCACTTTGGCGAAGGGGACGTCGAGTTTGCTTCAGCTTGAAATCAAACGAATCGATGTTTGCTGAACGAAGAGTTTTCAAATTTTCGCGCCTTTTGCCTTCGCGATCGATTAATCGATTTGTTTCAGACAGTCACGATAGATTTGTTACTATTCTAGGGATGTTCACAATCTGTAAGAATCGAATCGATTCTTCGGAACGATTATTTTTGAAATTCTCGATTTTTCAAAATCGATGCATCGTGTACAAAAAGAATCGATTCGAAAGAATCGATCCTTTTCTTTCAGAATATAGAGAATAAGGAATTGAAATCACTAAACTTGTTTAACTTGTTGAATAATTTCACAAACAATAAATTTGGGTACTCATTATATAGTAAATTGTATAGACTTTATTACAAACATTAACAAAACGTCAATATAAAATCAACTAGAACAAATTAAAAGTGACTTTCCGCTTTTTATTTAAAATTAAAATAAACTATTTCTCCAAGAAAAAATCGGGATTCGATTCAGCAAAAAACAATCGATGCATCGAATATTCGGGTTTTCAAAAATCGCAAAAAAATCGATTATTCATTACACCGAATAATCGATTCTTGAAGAATCGAATCGATTTTGAAAAATCAGTAAATTCAACTGACAATCAGTTGATTGAACGGATTTTCAGTTGTATCAACTGGTTTTTCAGTCATTTTTCTTCACTAACTAAATATTCAGTTGATTTAACTTGTTCGATTTTGCTGAGTGCATGTAGATGACATAACCTATCCCTGTAATGTATGTCTGATGTCCCTCTAAAATGACCGCTCACTAGAGGACGCTGACTGTTGAGTGGTTCAATCAATCTCGATATCGTGTAAACATAACCTATATAACCCATATAACTGATGAAACTTCAAATGATCATGTGACTCCAGCAAAATGAGGAAAAAGTATTTTCGACTATCTTTATTACTTGACACGATGTTTACATATTATATTAAAGTTATCTTGTTCTTTAAGGTTATGTCCAGGATAACATGCTTTTTTACAGAGGAACTAGGCTAAAAACACCTCATTAATTCAGGGAAATGTTAATTCTACTTAAAGGGAAAATAAAATTTGTTTTACTAACCGCAGTATCAAATACGTACATTAATTTTCGACAAATTCGAGTAATTTCGCAAAAGCCAAGGAAAAAAAGGGGGGAAGGGCCTCGCGGCCGCAAGAAAGTTTTAAATTATGCGATAAAAAGCGTAGATTAGTGGATTATAAACATACTGCCGACTTCCAATGGGATTAGACTTAGCGCCAGATAATCGATGGCAGATTCCGAGTTTGAAACTATTATTCGAATAGATATTCAATGTTTGCAATGAAAGCGAACGGAGCTGGCCAATAATGCAGTTGAAAAATTAATTGCGTGCTTTTATTAAGTAATTAAGTCGAAATCGAATGTCGGCGCTTCATTGTCCGGTGCGGCCGGGCTAAATGATTCACGCGGCGGAGTTATTGCTCGGTAATCTTTTTTCGCCTCTCCGTCGGCCTTTTAATTAATTTTGTTAAATTGCTTTTGTCGGCCTTTATTCGCCCGGGAGGCGCGCGTGTCTCTATTATGTTTAGGTATTTGTTTCCAAGTTGAAAAACGACGGTGATAAATCTTTCGGTCAAAACAATCGAACTAATCCCTCGCGCAACGTTTCGTTTCGCTTTTACTTTCCGCTGTTTCAGTTCCTGTTTTTTCTCTTTCTAACGAGGCTGTTGAAAAGAGACGTCCTCGAGGGCCGGGTTCGAAAGTCGAACTAAAGGCGCGGCCGGGTTTTCGTTTCAATGGTTGCGGAGAGGGACATTTTTGACGAAATCTCGTTGAATCAACATACTTTTTGCCGTTTCAAGTAAACTGTTTGCTGCGTAAACGCTTTGAATGATGTTTCTCGTCAAACGAGGAAAAGGCACTTGATAATTACTCCTTGGACCACTTTTTACACGTGTCTACAAAATTTTTCTTCTGTACTTTCTTCAACCTTTTCGGAGGACGAGAAAATGACATTTTTTATCGTTGAAAAAAAAACATCTTTTCGACTTCAATTTTGTGTATATATTTTTTGTTTATTTTCGTGATAATATTAACTTTTTGCCCAAGACAAGAAACTCTACTTTTCCTCCCGCTAGTCAAAACGTGAATAGTTATATTTGAATCACATCTAAATTCACTTTAAGGTATTTGATGAAGATTGAAAAATTGGGGAAGATTTCTGCAATACCGTTCAAGTATTTTTTCATTGAATAGTATGATTGGAAAAATGAACAGAATCTGTTAGTTTCTCTGAAATTTTCTTTAATATAATCTAAATCATTTGATTTTCAACATAATATTTTGTACACCGAGAAAACAATATCGTACAATATGGATTGTAAAATTTCTAGTGTGCTTATTGGTCGAAATAAAGCTATCTAGCAATGTCATTGGCTACAGTTAGTTACGATATGATATCGTAGACAGTTCACTATATGATATTGTGCACGTTACAATATGTGTTGTCGTGGTTACAATATGGTTTTTTCAGTGTAGCAGTATATTGACAATATATTATTAATATATTAATAATATACTATTATATATTCTCAATATATTAATATTAACACCGAGAAAACAATATCGTACAATATGGATTGTAAAATTTCTAGTGTGCTTATTGGTCGAAATAAAGCTATCTAGCAATGTCATTGGCTACAGTTAGTTACGATATGATATTGTGCACGTTACAATATGTGTTGTCGTGGTTACAATATGGTTTTCTCAGTGTACGAAAATCTTCCTGGAGTTTTTAACGCGGTTGAACTAACCTAAAAAACGTAAGTTAGAAGTTTCCGTGTAAAACATCTAAAACTGTAAATCCTTCGCAAGTGACAAAAACACTTGACTTAAAGATAGGCAATTATCAAAAAAGTTGCGATTAATCGTTAGCTACGATTAATAATAATCGATTAATCAAATAACAATAATCGATTTGAACAACAATCGATTAAATGTATATCACATTTTTAAATAAGAAATGACCACAAATTTACATAATAAAACTAATCGACGCAATTTTTTCGAGTTGCATCGAACAATCGATTGTTCGATTAATCGCTATTTAATTGTCCATCCCTAATACGCCTCAACTAAACTATGTTTAAAAGTGTTATAACTTTCACTTCATGATGCAGTTTTCACCAAACCTCGATGTTTCCGTTCGACCGAGCATAGTTAACTAAGTAACCCTCCTAACCTAAAAGTTAAAGCTCACGTCACTTTGAGTGAACCAATCGGCCAAAAGTAGGAACCCTAACCCGATATTCTCGAACAACGAAGCAAGTCGCCCAAATATTTTTCCATACGTTATTTTAATTCAAACTGTAACTCCCGTCGACGTTTCAACGATGCTACACACAAATTTGTTTTATTGTCCCGTCGTTAGGGGAACTTTAATGCTCGTTATTGACAATAGCGATGTCACTATCATGTCGCGGCTGTTTTGGATCTTTGTTTTCTAACAATGCGCCATGTACATATAAACGTTAAATTAAATAAGAGGTCCGAACAGTTGCTGTTTGCTTTTGACGTCGCAAACTAACGTTCGTTTGAAACTTCCAGAATGCCCTTTGCCTTTTATCTTCGATCGAAGTAAATGACTAATAAAATGTTATTGCGCGACTTGCGTCGTTACGAATCTGACAATCATATTATTTTCTTCGTCAATATCATTTCAAGTTTCCAGCGTTAATTAGTCAATGAAAATAATGATAAAGGATTAATTTGTTTGAAATACCTAGCAAAACAAAAAACATATTTTTAATATATTAACAATATATTATTTGTTGAAAATATAATAAAAATATATTGTCATTGTAGTATTAATCTATTAACAGTATATTATTAGTATATTAATAATACATTTTCAATATATGATCAATATATCATTAATATATTGACAGTATATTGTCAATATACTGCCATAATATTAATAAAGTATCAGTATATTCATATATAATATTATAATACAATAATATTAATATATTAATATATAACATTAACGAAATATCAGTATATTGACAATAAATATTAACATTTTAACTGTAGCCTGCGATAGCCTAATGGTTAGGATATAATGCTGTGAATCATTAGGTCGTGAGTTCGATTCCTCGGCATTACAGTTTTTTCAAACCGATATTTAATGTTAATATACAAATTACAGTTAGAACTTAAATTAAAAAGTGTTTTCCACAAACACATAACAGAAAATTAGTTTTTATTTAAAATAATAAAATTCGTTTCAGTATATCAACAATATACTATTTATATATTAATAACATACTATTAATATGCTATTAATAGATCGTTAATACTCTGTCATAATATTGCGTTTGCAATATATTCTTAATATATTAACATTATATTTCTCGTTTTACTAGGATATACTTTTGCGAAAGTATGGGAAAATTTTGTTATTATTCAAACATACTGTCTCAAATGAATTGTACATTAAATTTCACTTTCGTTCGATAACACACGTTGGAAACTTCGAGTGCATGCGTAATCAAATATTTCGTTTCTAATTTCAATGATTTTATATGAAGCTGTTTTCAACGTGCTTACGCGCTACGATTGCAAATAAATTTAAGTCGAACATGTTGGAATTACTTTCGACTAGTTCTAACAGGTGCGAGCGATTTAAAATGCCCGAACAGTTCAAACCGTACTGTGTATTAATTGTTCGAATAATTCGACCAGTTTAATCCTCTCCCTTGCCACCGTTGCTATTTATCTACAACTGATACGTAAATTACAGTTATGTGTATTTCACCGATCACTGTGTCAAACAATTCGCTATCTCTATTTGAAGCGGCGAAATGAATTACGCGGCGAAATGGTTGCTGGAAAAAGTAATTATGTTACGGCCAACGTAATTTATAATTTTTTATGACGTTCATAAAGTTCAAGTTTTCGTCAAATCGATTATGCGAATGACGCGCCCCGAGCGAGGCTGAATTACAGTCAAGTTCGCGCTTTTGATTCGAAAATATTTTTACAGTTGCGCGGCCGAGATTTTTATCCGAGTGCATTACCCACGTGACCGATGCATGGCCCGCGTGTACTGCACATTCCATAAATTGCTCGAACGGTTGGGATGCATTTTCACCGGAAATTAATATCTCGGTCACTTTTTCTCAACTTATTATCATTATTATTATTATAAACTTTAGTTTAAGGAATCGAAAGTGAATTTTTGGAGTAACCTCTGAATTATTCATTTTTTTTAATATTTGAATTTAATACAATATATCGGTTCCTATTTATTTATGAATTCGATTAAATACATAATAATAATCAATAAATACTTTGATAATTTAATAAAGATTTAGAAAAGTTTTAGAAAAGTTGTAATTTCAATTGATATAAAAAATTTCGTATTTTGCGTTCGGTCCATGGTTCTCTGAAGAGGGAAACATTTCAAAAGTAATTCTTTTTTTAATGTCCCTTTATTCGCAAAGTAATTTGAAACACAAAGTGTTTGCCCGGGAAGTACTGCAACTCGATTGTCGCTTTATAAAAGTGTAAAATTGTAAATAAACATTTCCTTTTACTTTTGACCTTTCTCCGGCAATGTCACTTTTCTCAGGTTTTAACGGAGAAGTTGGAGCGACACTTTTTAACGAAAAGTTCGTGCGTTATAAAAGACTGATATTAATCTTATCAGAAGGTAAACATTGCCATCCGTGCATCCTGACGCAGCTTTAATAATGGCCGCGCGCATTCGCTTTAAATTAATTCGCCTTTAAGATTGTCTCGTAAAAAGTGTTCGACGATATTTAATAAGATTAACCCGTTTCTTAAACCAAACGATAGCCGACTAATCTCCGGTGAAATTGGTAAAATCCTTAAATTTCTGCTTTATAGCCGACTGCTTTCCTATGTTTCGTCGACGGCAGTTCAAGATGAGTTTCAATCGGACTTGAAGAAACAACAATCTAGACAATACAGCCGAAACTCTTGGATGATGTTGGAGGTTATATATACAAACGTTACATTACGGTTACCGCTGTCATTTGAATCCATCGGGAGGATGATGAACTGGATTGCAAAGTTTGAATTTTGAAATTGCCGCCAAAAGCATGATATTGCCAGTTTAATAAAAAGAGAGATTTTCTTTGATTTCTCGCGAAGGAATCGATTTTGTAAATGATATAAACAAAAGTTTTTTCTTATAGTAGTTTTAACCTCATTTTTAGGTTAGTTCAGCGATATCAAAAACCGCGGGAAAATTTTGATATAAAATATTGTCTAGAAACTGGAATAATTCAGATCACATATTTAATGTTACAACGTTGCAGTCTTCTATTTTATTAGAGTTTTCTAAAAATAGCCCCCCAGAATGCTCATTTTTTTTAATTCATCTAAATATCCGCATAATAATATAAATTTTAATACATTAAAAAAAAAAAAAGTAAAAAACCATTGGTAGGATTTGAGCCCCCGTCTTTCATTTTCAGTTAAATACTTCGGCCAATAGGCTACATTGCCAGAATTTTTTTATTCAGTTTTATTACATAATCCGTTACTTCGAATTAGGTGGAATTCCGATGAACCATCGCATCTTTATGATTCCGAAGTGAATGTAATATCGACATTTTTCTGCATTAAAAATGTTCAGCCAAGTTAACAATGATTTCATCAATTGGAAATGGAATACAAAAGAAACGAACATCTGTTTCATCTGGACATTTAAATCGACGAAATTAACTTGGCGAAAAAATGTGGACGCAAAAAAATGCCGAAATTGAATTCACTTTGACCGGAATATGTAATATCCAAACAGAATGCGCGATTTTAATTGGTAAGTACAAAGTGAAACTGTTTGAAGTGCAACATAACCTAATTTCCGGTGAAAAGCAGGAATGAATAATGAGTTAAAAATAACAAAAAGAAGAAACTGTGTATAAAAAAAATGCAACTTTGTAAGTACTGGATATAAATAAACATATTTTTAAATATACAAGACCAAAAAAAATAATAAAAGAGCAAATGAAATAAATAAAAGGAAATAAATAAAATAAGAAGGCAAAGTCACTTTGTGAGTTTCTTCTTGTTTTTCAACAAAAAATTCCTCAAGTTAATTTACTTTTCGGGCCGCTGAACGGTAACCTCCCCTTAAGCGAAAACTAGTAGTTCACGTGCATTTTAACCCTGTTCAAGTGATCAAACTTTTTATTTTTCGAGCTCGAAACATATTCCACTTTCGAGGGCTCTAACTTTTAAGAATTGGAGGTAAAAAGGTTTTGATAATGGCAAATTGTATCCGCGGACTATTTTTTCACTTTTTTTTTTCGATCTTCCATCTTTTTTTTACATCGCTTTCTTTTGCAGAGTGTATATTAACTGTTGGTTTAGGCGTTTCAAAGTTTTCACCACTTACAAACTTATCGATCGAAATACTTCGTTTAATTTAATGTGGTAATTTTGTGTTAAAGTTTAGTTTTTCATTTTTTTCCTTATCAAATTTTATTACTTTGATAAATTATGTACTCGTTCAAATATCAACCTTCCGATTTTGTTGATTGAATCAAAATTATTTTGATTCAATGAAGAGAATGAAATATCGAAAAACTGTGGAAGATTCCTGCAATACCGATATTGAAATAAACATAATCATTAAAATTGCTGTTGAAAGTTACGAAAACAGGTCGAGTTTCTCTTAAATCTTTTGCAACGTAATCTAAATTTTTTCATCCTTGAGACAATATTTTGTATGGAAATCTTCCCGTCCTACGGTTCTTAACATTGTTGAACTAACCTAAAAAATGGGTTGAAACTATTAAAAATGTTTTCGTATAAAATATTACCTCAAGGATTGATTTTTCAGTATGTAATCGGAGAAAATTCAACAAACATTCGATCTGTTTTCATGAATTTAAAATTTACATTCATTTTGCAATATTATAATTCTGGCGCCAATTTTAAAATTCAAACTTTACGATTTAGTTCGCCATCCTCTTAACGCGAGTTTTTTATCATCCATTATCAGTTGAAAGCATATATTTTGTAAATAAAAAAAAGTCTTCGTTAAATTAAAATTTATCCCCAGTATAAGACGAAAAATATATTGTTAATGTATTAACAATATATTAATAGTATATTAATAATATATTAATAGTATATTGTCAATATAGTGTTAGTATATTGTTAATATATTAAAATGAATTTTATTATTTTAAACA
>JABFOV010003628.1:0-15859 GCA_022817685.1 Aradophagus sp. ZL-2020
CTGCTTATTAGTTTTTTTTTGTCTAAAGGAAAGAAAGAGACGAGGAAGAGGGAGAGGCACAGAGAGGTATGGTAGAGGGGAGGGTAGTGGAGTTGGTTGGAAGGTCGCGGAAAAGAGGAATAGAGTAGGAGGAGGAGAGAGAGGAGGGGTAAGGAGTGCAAGAGAGAAGAGAAAGCGCCATCGCGGGTGGCAAAATGGTTGCACAGTTACGATCGACTATTTTCGTTCGAAGTCGTTATTTTTGCACCGCTGAATCGTCCGTCGAATTGTGCCGCTCTTGTTGAGAAACGTTTGTTTTGTCGGCGGAGAAATTTTACCGCCGCGTTCATTGCCTTGTTCAATGAGCGTTCACCGCGAACGTTACTAGTTATTTCAGCGATCAATTATTTTATAACAATGCATGTGGTTGGGTAACTATAGGCATCGGTAAGTGATAATTTGTTACACTGGCGTGGAAAAAAATGCTACGTTGCTCCAATATGATCGACATTAATGTTGTTTAAGTAAGCGCTGGATTTGCACGAGAGGAAATAATTCTGTGATCATTTTTATGAAACAGTGATACGTATACAGCGAGAAAACTATATTGGACAGTATGTATCCTTTCGATCCAGCGGAATCATTTTGTAGCGAGGTTACCTTCGGTCCACCTGAGTTGTAGATGGCGCCACGCTTACAATACCGAAAACTTCAATATCAAAGCATACAGTAAACGACAATATAAATTTTCAATTTACTATTTTTATTCTATTGATTACAATAGAATATAAAGGTATATCGTAGTGTGCAATATAGTTTCTTCAGTGTAAGAATTCTTTTCAAAACGCAGAATTAAAATTGCAGGCACTACAATTAAATAGACATTTGCACTGTAATCATTGATTGTAATTCACTCAATACATCGAATACGGCGAATCAGTCGAAACCGTCGATGTCTTAATAGATTTGCATCAAAACATAAATTCGTGCCTCAATCGGAATTAATAGTCGTAATTTTTCAACGAATACGTCTTCTGTACCGTTGATAATAACGTCGGCGCGCAAAACGCGACGAGACTGTAATTTGTCTTGTTATTAAAGTAATTTCGCGATGCGACTTTTAGTAACGATAAATTATCGACCGAACGAAGAGAAGCGCGTGTTTGAATTATTATCGTCGATTTATCATCGAGAGCCCGATTTTCTTTCGTCAAAGTTTCGCGTAGAAAGCAAGGGAAACCGGAAACAAAGAAAATAAAAAGGGAAAAAAGTTTTAGAGCCGACTTCCTGCGGCGGGAATGCATAAGTGCGAGGTGAATTATTGTACCGATAGGAGGAAAAGCGATTTGAAAGTAACTAAAGTGTAATGTGCATGTATGACGCGCTTTCGTGTCGGTTTTTCTTGCGTTGACACAATAATTTTTTCGTCATTGTGTGCCACATCGGACTCGCGCGCAAACCGGTGCAATTTGTCAAACTTGATCTTGCTCGCGCGTTAATATTATTCCAAGCAAATGTTTTCGTCGGCGCGCGGGATTGCGCAATTACGTTGATTTACCGTAATGTCGTTAGGCGAAGGAACGAAACGCAATTATCGTGTCACTCGAAGCTGCTTTATAAAATGGCGCGCGCGCCCGCTCTCACAATTATTATATTTTTCAATCACCTAACAGTACTCGTCTCAATTAAGTATCATTGCCGACACTTAATTACCCTTATTCGCCGAGACTTTGATTCATCAAAAACGCGCGTCGTTTCGTCCTTTCATGACTTATTGTTTACCTTCTTTTTTTACCGAAACAGCTAATAACTTGGCGGAAGAGTCGTTAATTATTAAACAACTGAATTTCGAGGTGAACTGCTGGATTCTGATGTTTGTGAAATTTATTTTCAAACGGGACTTAATTAAGAAACGTCATCTCTCTATTTTAATTTTTCAATTCAAGTGTATTCAAAACTTAAAAGTATTATTAATGCACCATTCAATCTAACGGCCATGCGAATTTCTTCCCAATTGTAACACTTGTTGCACAATACAATAATTTCGCCTTTCGATTTCCCAGCGCGTAACTGCGGTACGAATCACGTGGCGAATAATTGTTGTCTTTACTAATGGCAATCGTAATAATTTGAAGAAAATTTCTACTTGTCAACAGACAAAACCATCCTAGTAGAAATTAAGAATGACATGTCGTATCAAATCCAAGGGGATAACTGAGGAAGAAAAAAGATGGTAAACAAAGTTTGACATGAATCATTGCAGGCTGTCACCGAGACGGTATTTTCACAGTGTACTTTGTGCTAATCACAGCCGCATCTCCTGAATCTGATTGACTCGGAATCTCGAGTGTTATCTGGTCTGAAAAAGGGAGGTCAGCGTATCTCCGGGAACACGCGAGGGCTCGAGTGCGGCACGGAGCCATAACTTTTAATACATGAAAATATTACGTAAAAGTAGGAAGTGGCTGGAAATGTAAATTAGAAGAAAACTAATAATCCGCAATTAGAATGCTGGCGAAGATGGAACGAGCGTGTTAAGCCTTTTGAGCGCGAGTTTGCCGATTTCGTCCGAAGGATATAATTTGTTAATTATTATATAAGTTAAGAACGTACGCAGTTGAGACGAAATAAGGATGGCTGACGAAATTGAAATGCCAGTTTGAAGTTACGTTTGTTCAAATATTTTAAAATCTAACGATATCGGAAAAAATGGATCACTGTCAGCAGGTTACGTAAACTTGTACATTTGTTCGTCAAAAATCCGTTCGCGAATTTCAAAATTAACATACTCGTAACTAATATAATATACGTAAATTTAATTTCAAATTTGTTTACATTATTTATTTTTTTATTTATTATAAAAATATGTGTCAATCATAACGAAACGTCGTACGTAAGTTTCTAATAATTTCGTCACAATCGCATTTTCGAATTGCATGCATCGTAAAACATCGCGGAATTTACAATATTTTTTTACTGCCGAGATTCACAGAATCCGCGGCTCACGAAATTTCACGAGTCATGGCGCGCGCGACCTGCTTTGCCATGCAAATACCAATATTATCATAATAAAATTGTGGAAACGCAGTATTGAACAGTGAAAGTCGTTGCAACAATTGCGAAGTATCGAACGTCGACGCAAATCAGTGCTGTCGTTTACCACAATTATCAGTTCAGATTCGTTATCTCTGCTGTATGTTCAGCTTGCGTTACAGATGGTGTTTTCAATTTCGGCAGATAACGATCATATTCGTTTCAACATCACCTTTTTTTCCGTTCGTTTCATAACAAGCCGTCACGACCGATTCATTATTTCCCGCGCAGAAAATGAGTCATGGCAAGTGACCGTCGTTTCGCGGCTTATGACGTACGAGCAGTTCACTTGATCGGGTATTACAAATGTTAATAATCGTGTGCCACCCGAATGTGGAAATTTTCAACTACGTAATGACTTATTGCTCGAAACAAAAAAGCGGGGAAAAAATGAAGGAATGCATAATTTCCAAACAACTGTGCCGATGATTATTCAATTATCTAATTACCTGAAAAGCTAAACGCAATCTTTGGGATAAGTTGTTCCTCATGAAAGCACATGGGAATCCTGCGGAAATATTAAAAATCGCAGATGCGAAACGACGGACTTTCAAATTACGTGGTTTCGACTACGATTTCAAATTGAATATCGTTGAATTCCGCTTTGGTTCGACGTGCTATAAAATTATGATTCAAGAGCGATACGCGACAAGTTGTCTAATTAACCGATTACTGATACGCGAATTGATAAACTTGCGAATGGATCCGATTAGCGTATCGCTACGACTTTCGTTGGTATCTAGTTGCCTGAGAACACCTGCGCGTTTCTGAGATAATTGTTCCGAAAGACGGACGCACGGTGAGGTTGCGCTAATCAGATAGGTGAAGCCGGAGCAGCAAGATTAACAAGCGCGCTCTTGTTCGAGTCAGATAAACAAGTGTTAACTGTACTCGACGGTAAATCGTGGTTTTTACTTCCCCAACAATGAAGATCCTCGATTGTTCGCTGCAAAACCGAGTACTCAACGAAATCATCAATCACTTTTTTTTCGCAGTTTTCTGTTTTTACGTAGAGAATTAAATTTGTGTACTCGCGAAGAAGAGTACTCTTTTTTCATACCTACGCAGCAAAAATACTTGTATAACGGTATTTTAAATGAAGACATCCGTGTCTTAGTTTAAGATACTGGAAACTGATTTAACGATGACTGTAAAAAGTAAAGACGTCGGTGTCTGAATCGACACGTAGAAAAATCGTTTAGAAAAAGTGCTGCAGTTTTCAGCAATTTGATCGTACTGAATGCATTTTCATTCGTCACCAAAAATATCTCAAAATGAGTCGCTTGTTTTTACAGTGCGGTGTCTTACATTAAGACGTTTTTGTTGAAGCAGTTTCTACAATGTAACTAATACAATAAGTGACTAATGACGATTTTACGAACCATAACACGAATGATGATAATAATTATAAAAAAAAAAAAAAAAGTAATTTTGTGCTGATGCGCGCTTTGACAAGGGACGAGAGAAACGTGAATCGCGGCGCGTCTGACTGAAACGGTGTCCCGATTCGCGGCCGGAGACGTCATTTTCGCACGCCGCTCGTGGTTCCGTCTTCGTTGCTCGAATCAAATGGTTATTAGCTGGATCTCTTACGAGACAGTTAAAGGAAAGAGAAAGCGCACAAAACGCGAGTAGACAAGAGGAACTGGCGCTCGCGCAGATCTCAACAACTGCAGCGTTGCACAATAATTGCCGTCGTAATAGCCGTCGGAACGATTCGCGAAAAAGACTTTTCTAATCGCGCGTAAGACTTGCCATTCTTTCGTGTCAATGGCCACCGATTTTCACGTACTTGGCTTCGTAAGGTGTCGTTTGTGAAACAATGAGTGTGTTGAAGTGAATTTACCGATTTTGACGAAACAACGTTGCTGAAACCAGCAACGATGGTATCACCATGCGGCTGAATAATTACCACTTTGTTAAAGTCATTCTATTGTGAGAAATAAATTGTTGAAAAAGATAGGCTGCCATAAAATGAGCTAACACTTTTTTTTTAGTATGATTTTCTATTATAAGAAATATGAAGTGGTTTTAAGTTTTTGAATATGCTACTGTTATTATGTCATGGAAATAAAAAAAGGTAAACAAAAAATGGCTCAAGTTTGATATCGTAAGTAAAAGATTTGACGAAAACTGCAATCGGACAATAGATTTATGTTTCATGAAATGTATTATCAAATTCATAATACTCGAGTAACGTAATAAAATAATCCGATTTTATTACCACGTTACAAATGTCTTTTGAAACGAAATTTAAGTGCTTATAATGCTTAATCCTGATTAACGAAAACGTTCAAGAACGTTTGTCAGAATCTATGGAACATTGTGCGTGAGTTACTTTAAATCATTGAAAATATACAAAGGAAGGCTTGAATTTATTAAAATGTTACATAACGATTTTCGGCTTCAATGACTAAAAGTAGAATGACAGCATTGAAACCAAAGATTATCTAATAAATGCAGTATACATTAAATGAATTACATAATTAAAACTGTGACTTGTGTTAGCACAAAAAAATGTATACTTTTTCTTGACAAAATTTTTTTTTTCAATCTTATTTTTAAGACCGACTTATTTGTATTCTTTCTAATTTAAATTCTATGTTCTATAAATCCTCGTAAAAAAAAATCACATTAACATTTTCTTTATGATAGAAATATAAATTTTTCTTTAATTTACAATAAACTGTTTATTACTGTAAGATATAAAAATGACGAATAAGCTAAAATAGTGTTATTAGAAAAAAAATTAATTTAGAACAGGTTTACAATTTTGAAGTCTTTATTCAGAAAATAATAATACTTGAATATCTTGAAATTACAACAGTTATTTAGAAATACATTGAATAATGCGTAGTCTTACAAAAATAAAAAAATTAAATTAGAAATAAATAAGTTAATAAAAGCTAACGTCATCTACGAATTTCATTTTTACTGGGTGTACCGCATTATATTTTTGCCAGTTTACGCCAGAATCATTTTTTCCTCGCAATTCACCATTCGTCAATCATCATCTCTTCAATGTTTCGTCATCGTCATTTCATCAAGGAAATCCTATTTTAGCATCGCATAGCAATTGTTGTGTCGCAATCGCTACAAACGATCTCGATACTTTTCAGTAAACAGTTGTTTAGGATTGCCAACAACGGATAACTATACTTATTCAATTACAATTTCAAATTACATTTCTTCGATCACTGCGATTTCTTAACAATTACTCAGTTAAAAGGAGGATTAACTGGACGGCCAACAGAAATCTCAATATTACCGACATTTAAATGTTAATCATCAAAAATGATAGTAATTCAAGTTCGCAGGGTGATTATTTAAGGATGTTTTTTAAATTATATGTAAATTACACCGTTAGTTTTAAGATATCTCAATTAATTAACAAGGCGTTTGACGAAATACAAAGGTCTGCCAACATGAAAATTATTTTTCCAGAGTTAAGCACGAGATTTTTCCTATCGAGAAAATAAAATATGTTAATATCACCCGCTTTCGACTCGTGATACCTTAACATATTTTATGTCTGAGTTCGGAAAAATCAGTTTCCCCAACCTCGCACAGTCAGTTAAGCTTTGCACAAAGAGACGCGCGTTTTCGCGCAAAACAAAAGCTAAACATTTTACTATCGGGGGCCGTGTTACGGTACACTTCTCGGAATAGAGTCTGCACCGGGTGAGTGGAAAAGGCGCGCGCGACGAACAAAAGAGAAAATCCGGAAACCTGTGAAATCTAGTCCGACAGGTCACCACGAAAACGAGAGACAATTGCGAAAGGATTCCGTAAAAGAGTAGCTGCCTACCTGGAATAATTAGATGAGTCGTTGATCGATTCGAATCGCGACAGTTATCCAGCTACCCTAGTCAAACTTTTAACTAGGCTTTTCCTCAAGCTTAATCTTATTCAAACAACCGTATTATATAAATTAAACATGGCGTGCCATATCAATCTCGTGGCCCCTATCAGGCTTACGTCACCTGTGCCCTATCAATAGTATACCCGATCGATCCCAGGTCAATAAATTAATAAAATAACGTACACCGAGAGCAAGAGATGTTCAAATTGATTATCCAGATAGTCAGTCTAGATAGTTAGAAAATAAGTAATTATTTTGATAACATATATAGTTTTTTGTTACATATTTCCTAAGCTTAGTATTCACATTTATTATATTAATATTTATATCGACTAACTAGTTTTTTATTTTTATTGATCGGATAATTAATTTCTTAATTGCTTGCAAAAAATCTCTGACTATCTCCAGATAATAAAATTGACTATCCGAAATAGTTAAAAGAACTATATAAATAGTTCTTTCAACTATCTATTTTTCTGGGTGTACTTCGTCTAAAATTTTAGTATTAATAACAATTTTTAATCAGCTAATCTATCGAGTATCACGCATACTTGCCCAAACATTAATTTGCCAAAATTTCAACGAAATTTCAAAATTGTTTCTAATGTGATAGGAATCTGTTTAAATATGAAATTAATGGCGGTTTATAGATTCGGTACATCATTTAGCACCGTGCCTAAGTTATTTTTCCGCACACAAAGATACGCTCGACGCTTCAATACTCTACTTTACAATGTGAATAAATTATTAAGAGAGAAAAAGGCAGGTTGCATTTCGTTCCCCGGATAATGTTATTATGCGAGCGCGATTGTTACTCGCGGCGACATAACGCGCGGCGTAATGGCATGGAATGAGGGCGCGAAGCAAAAGATTCGCCGCGCCGATTCTTCGTCGTCGATCCTTTGTTTTAATTAAGCTAATGATCGCGCGACTGATCATAAGACGAGCACCCGCGGTCTGTCATTAACGACCGCTCTTCGGGCCGAGGGAAGCTCGCGGCGCTTAGCCGTTGGCTTGCGCGCTGGGAAAAGCCACTTTAACCGACTCGCAGGCAACGAGGAAAAACCGCGCGTCGCCTTCGGCAACGTTCATTAATACGCGTTTAAGTAATTCATAATTTCAACCGTAATCGCGGAAGTCAATTAGGCAGGTTGGGCACAGAAAATGTAAAAGTTCCTTTTTCTTAATTTTGTTTTTGTTTTTGTTTTTTTTTTAATTTTATTAGCATTTTCTTTTTTTATTTAAAACTCTTTAGATGAAATTCGAGTGTTATATTATTTATTCAATTTATGTATATCATGTATAGCAATTTGTTTTATATATATCTATTAATTAACTAAAAGTGTGGTATCACGGATCCAAGTCGAAAGTGACATTTATTGCCACCATCAAGCACCTCTTTTATTTCTCGCCATGTCCCAAGATCGCTAACAAAAGTGACGAGATTTAAGACTTCTTTTTCACTTCTTCCACGGCCCAAGACCCGAGACAATGAACGTAAAAGTATTGAGTTCTGGGCTCCATTGACGTGTTACTAGGTCGATAAAACAATGTAATTTTATCCCTGAGAAATAAAAATGTCTTATTGACTGTCTTTCATTAAAATGAAATAACCAATTTCATGAATCCGTACTATTTTTTAAATCTAAATAAAAAATATCATAACTTATATTAATCTTGCTCCCGGAACGTTAGAGAGTTCATTAAGCGGCTTAATTGTCATAATAATTCAGCGATAACTCTTAACACATCGTCTAAAGTTATCCGAAGAACGTTTCCCATATATACACCGCTGGAACAAAGTAATCATGCCCGTTGTACAGACGCGAATTAACATTTTTCCCATAGGTCTTACTTTTGTCGCTCGTCTATTCCACCCCGCTATAAATATGGCCACTTTTCCGCGGTCATTGTTTTCGAGGGAACACAAAAGCCGTTTGCGTAATCCCCGATAGAGGGCACGGTTCCGTATACGGAACAACGGAGCACCGCTCGCGCCATTTATCACCCCGGTCGAATTTTAACGATCTTCATTAAACAGACTGTCCTTTATCAGATAACTCCAATCACCGAGATCCCCGTTCTTAGATAACCTCCACTAATTAATGAATTATTTTGAATTAATCCATTCAACTATTAATTCACTAATGGTGTGATTCTCAGCTACCCGTCAGTATTAATTATGTGAATGGAAAATACATTTTTGAAGATTGTAGATAAAAAAAGAAAATATTTTTTATTACGCTTACGTGACTACGTAATTAGAAATCTTATTGTTATACAATGGTATATATTTTTCTTTCAAAGACCCATTTTAGTATCTTTTTCTGTTACGTACAAACATTACTTGAAAAATGGAAAATTTTGGGCTGAAATGATATCTTTAAAAGTGTTGAGCGAAAAAAATTTATTTGAAGATGAAAGATCGGGCAGCCGACAAAGTCGACAGAAATGTAGATGTTCTTTAGACAAGAGCCACGGTGTGCCAACAATTACATCTAATTGTTAATATAGCCAGGACTTGCGCCTGACTTAATGAACTTAATTGAAGATCCGGAAGCACGAACACGAGCACCGTGTAGGTACTCGACATCCCTGAAACAATCGGAACGAATCGTTATTGCTTTCTTAGTCTAGATTTTTTGCGCGACTCCTCACAGTCGCATATTTCCTATACACGATGATAAACCTAGTACCTACATGTGAATTCACGCGCGTGCGTGTTAAACTAGGAAAAGATGTTATTTGCACAAAAGTTCGTCAAAACGAAAAATATAATTTTTAGTTAAATTATATTAAAGTAATGTAACATTTTCCTCTGCATATACATATTTCCTCTGCATATATAAATTGAATCTGATTCATGTTATAAACACATAGTATGCATATAATATGTTAATATGCATACTGTAAATTACAATGTACATTGTGACAAGCGTGATGGACATAAGCAATCAAACAATATAAAATTTTATGTAAGTAAATTACGATGTACATAATCGAAACTTTCAACATATCAAATATTACACAAAGTGAAATATAAGAGATTAAAAGTAATATCTATAATTTTATGTCAAATTAATTGTTTCAGTTTATAAAATCAATCAAATATTACGAAGATAATGTGTTTTGAGTGTTTTGTTTTGTATCTTTTTTTATTAACAAAAAACTTGACTTATCTCAATAATCGCAATAAAAAATTAGATGAACAATAATATTTTCAATTAATTTAATTAATTTGACAATATACAAGGTGTTCTCTATTATATCATTGTAACAAACAATTAGAGATTGCGTCTTCCATAATCTACCTTCTGCTTCTCTCAACATGATTTTCTCAGCGTATACATTATTTATTTTTGTTAGAAATGTTCTTTCTGTTTCTGCACGTGACTTCGAAACGACGAGTCAATCAATCGTCGAAATGCCAGGCGCGGATTCGTGACTTTGACGTTTTATCCCGCGTTGCTTCGTTTGGCTCGGATGTCAATGGAAACGTACATCTTAATTTAAGCGATCGACTGAGGGAAGTCGAATGCATGTAGAGAAAAAGGTTACAAGTTGTTACAGCTCGAATAATATATTTTCGCTTAACATGACATAGATTATCAGTTGAAATGAAGTGACATTTGAAGAAGATTAACAGAAAGAACTATGCACCTCAGAATGATACGGGCAACATCAATTTGATAAGTGGAAAAAAATTAATCAGAATAGCAATAGAAAAAAATGAATAATTAATTAATCGGAATAACAATCACGCGCTATTAAGGAAAAGGTCAATCCAATTATTCGGTATAAAATATATAAACGTTTTATTTATAAAAATTGGTCTTATATGAATATAGAGAAAAATATAATATTATTTAATAAATGAAAGTACTGAAAAATTGTTTAAAAGTATGAAGAACGCTTACGATAATAACTGTTTTATTTTTTAATTGATTTTAAATGTTTTTTAAACTGTAACATTTAGATACACTTCTTCGCAGTTTATCTTCTTATGTCTTACATGATCTATATTTGATTTATATTACAAAATCTATATTCCATTAAAGTTGTACAGTTCATCTGTAATGAAAACGTTAATCATAAATGTAGTAATAAATGATTTTTCCACTGATAATAATTTTCATTTCAAGTGAAAGTTCTCTAAGGATTTGTTACGAAACAAAGTTGTTGTTTCGACATGAAAAATTCTATTAAAATAGTGAAAAAGAAAAAAAATCAAAGTTAGGATTTACAATGTTCATTAATCAAGCCAGAATAACCATTCTATCAAGCAAATGGCGAACCGTAAAAATTGACGTACATATAAATGAAATATTTTATGACAATGAATACAATGTATTCAAAGTATACAAAAGCTTCTCTTAAAAACAATTTATAAATAAATTTAATTACATTTAAAAAAAAATTCTTTTTGTCGGAATGATGGAAGTAATTAATGTTCTTTTGGTTAAAACGCAATAATTTTATTCCGTAACTTTTAATGAATACGTATATATTCAACGTTGACTTTTTATTTCATAATAATGTAAATTATTAATTTATTAACAATCTCAAATGTCCGAAGAGGTTTAAAAAAAAAGCAACATTATTGCTTCCCAATGCGAAATGTTTGCTAATCAATTTAACAATGTCTAACAAAAATGTGACAATACAAAAAGCACCCTCGGCTCTGATCGACGAAGCCGATGGTTGTCGCAATCCGCGAACCGCGACCTTGAACAACCACTCTTAATGAAAGGTTGCGAGTATCCCGATTTGAGAGTAGGTGACGATTGGTGACTGGGACAGCGAGGAAAAAAAGAGATTTAGTGCGGCAAAAAGGTAAACAAGTGAGGTACGGTCGGGCATGCGCCGGGCTGTCGGAGCGTGGTACCGGCCATTGTCTTTCGTTACGTTGCTTAAGTGACTTATTTCCACGCTTTCGTAGCTTTCCGTGAAACGGAACTTGGTCCGAATTCAGGTTCCCTCGATTCGTCGTATTTCGGCTCGCCGTACGCCGCTAACTTTGTTGACAGATGCTCCTATTTCATTTCGTCAATCCAATCTGAAACTATTCTTAAACCTTGAAAATAGATCATTTTTTAATAATTTCATAGTTGAATCATTTTTACAATTGAATCTAGCGGTTAAATAATACATTGGAACGAAAGGGCGTCCGAAAAGAAAAGCACGCGCGTAATTTTTGTCTCACTTTCGAACAAGTGATCCCATTAGATAACATCGCAAATTACCGTCGTTTGCTCGGATTCGCAATTCGTAACAGTCGACGGCGCGCGAGAGAAAACGATGCGCGCGTTCGCCTGGCAATGCGAAACAATGCGAGCGGTATGTTTGCAAAGGCCGGTTCGGCTGCGCCAATAGACGTCAATACAATTAGTTAGTTTCATTTTGCATTTTGCGCTTGTCGGGCGATGCACTTCATGGGAAACGGCCGTTACGAAACGATTAAGTAATGGCAGGGAAAGATAACAATTAGCGATCGGCTTTAGCGAATGATTGCTTTCGGAAATTTACTTTGCACCGACGCTTGTGAAAATTGCTGGCTTTTATTCAAATATATTTGGAGGACAAATTGCAAACAAGTGTTGTAATGTATGATGGCAAGATTTGATAAACTGACTTGGTGTAAATAATGAAACTTACAATGTTGTTGCATGACGGACAAATTATAATTTAAATTTACAACACTTTTGGTATCTCTCACCAACTTGGGCTAGCAACTTACTTTTCCAATCATTTTTTCCTGTTTAAAAAAATTAAACTATTTTCAAATAAAAGGTTTTTTTGTTTGAAAAGTGTTTTTATATAAAAAATAAAAATTACGCGAGCACATAAAATGAATTAACACCGTTTTTCAATCACTAATTTCTGAGAACGCTTTTGAGTTCAAACATTAACAAAACGTTTACCAACCACAGCTTCCAATTGAAGTAATTAGCAATTTCACGAATTAATGAATTGTGGTATTTGCTATTTAGACTTCGAGCGCTGTCAATATTAGTAAGCGTTTGCAAATGAACGAACGTTTAACTAAATCAGTCAGACGGTCTTTCTGTTCCAGTAATTTTCAAACAGAATTGTTTAACCGATATAGGAGCGCTGCTTAAGCTGCTCCAATAGCACCTAAACCATTCACCTGGTTTTGGTAATCATGCCGTAATGTTGAAGTAATACTTTTTTCTGTGTTACTAATACAGATGGCACGATTATAAAAAGTATTCCAATCAAAAGTGGGATGATGATTAAATTCTAATTGTAATTCAAGTGTGCGTACAGCTGGTTATCTAAGTCAATTTTATTTGCAATATCCAACAAGAAGGGCAATTACCTTCCAAATTAATAGAACAAAAAAATTTAATAATTATAGCGAAACAAATCTGAAGGCGAAAATGAAACAGGAGAAACAATTTGATTTGCAATGAAACCTTCCAGTTGAGTGTATCTAACTTAATATATCCAAGTTTTTTTTACTTGAATTGATGAACAAATTCAAACAGTATACTTAAATTAAATAAAATATTCTAATGTCAAATACGTTGTATCATTAAATCAAATTGATTCAATCAAGTATATTGATTACACATTGATTTCTTCTTTCAAGTAATTTCAACGAGTAGTCTTCCCAAAGAACATCAAGATAGATGTAATTATTAAATTCAAAAATACCTCTAATTTCATTGCGAATTCCTCGGTCATTGCCTCGCCTTTCCGCGTGAGTTCTTGGTTCCTTTCGAGCAAAGCCTTGCCCAACTCTGCAGCCAGCACGAGATCTTTTTCGCGCTGCTTCAGCAGCTCCACGGGGTCCTTGTTGGCCTCCGACTCGGGCTCGTGGTAGCCCCTGGTCTGCAGATCCGAGATCATGTCCTCCAACGCGTACGGCTCCATGTGGCCGTCTTCTCGTCGCGGCAGCATGTCTACCAGCCGACAAAGTCCGCGAAAATGCAAACGAATTTGCAATCGTTGATGCGCTTCGGTCTGCCCCGGTAACGAGTCCTACCTAAGTGTGCGGCAATGGCGTGCGCCAACCAGACCGTTCGTCTTTGTCACGATTACATAAATTTCCATCATGCACGCAGCCGATCCTCGCAACACGTGGACCAGTCGGCATTGTAATCGGTAGGCGATTGATCGTGCCAGCAGTGCAGCTCGCGTCCCGACAAACGCCTTCGACGGCAACTGTGATCTGAAATGCAAATTTTCATCAACTTAGAACTTTGCTTTTTATTTTTATTTACAATTTCTCATGGCTGTTGTAATGTATAATTTTGTAATGTAATCATACATTTACATGTTTGAAAGTGCGAACGATATATAATACAGAAGTGTAACGTAACGTAACGTCTTACGACGCTATACTCGAGTAAAGTAGTTTTTTTTTTTTAAACTAATGATTTCTTTTTAAATAAATATGGAAGAAGGGGAAAAAATAGATCAACGGAACGACAATTTATTTGAACAGCTTATTATTTGAAATTAAACTTGAAAGAAAATCGTAACCTTTTTAATTACCCAGTGAAAACCTCAACAAAACGATCGTAATGACTTTAACCCATTTTGTGAATCACTGGGATAACGTTTCCGCCCATCAAACTTCTTTGTCTATCTCTATTGGAATCGCGGTTCACAGCTTTTCGTCGACATTGAGCGCAACTCTTATTCTTAATTTAGTTATTCCGAGTAACTTCGGGTAATAATATTTCATCACGAATGCATTAAAAACTCAATTGTTCAATCTAAGTACGTTGCACGCGACCGAAAAATTGATCGCGCAATTTTTAAATGGTTTTGAATCACGCGCAATTACAGTTATATCAATTATTTTTACGGCGAACGCAACTTTTTAGCAAAAACGCTTTTCAAGCATTTCCATCTATTAGTGTTCGAGTCGCGAATTACAGAAATTGAATATGAAATTATTTATTACAAAATGAATGGCTGAATTGCGAAATTATCTTAATAATTTCAATAAATAGGTATAATCATTTTTCCGTATTACCGTCATTTTATAATAAATAGTGGACTTAAATGAAACTTGGAAATCATAGAAATACTTAATATAGATTCTTGCAGCGAATTTTTCTTGTTTATTAATCTTATAATAAATTAATAATATTAACGGTATAATAAATAATAAGCCTATCATAAAGAACTTCATATGTGAAGAAATTAATATTTTGCTGCTTTTAACCGAATATGGAAAAAAAATCAAATTAATTTTATCAGTTAATTTAGTTACTGACATGAAAGAATTATTTATTGCGTGGAATTCAACAAAATGTCATGAAAATAACAAGACATGTTTAAGGATTTAAAACGCGATGAAGATTAAAAACTCAGAAATGCATGTTGAAAAGAATTAATGCAGTATTAGAAATCATATATAACGTCGGATCATCAAGTGAAGATATTGGAATGAAAGTCACTAGTAACTATTGCCATACCTAAAACACAAAGAGATATTTACCATTTCAATAAATATAATGTTAGATTTGCATTTAATATATTGATTTTCAAGAAACCGTGTTCATGACAACGATAAACGGCGATTGCCGTGCGAGGTATATAATTAAAACAATAACTGACACGTATAATAAATACAAATGAATACGAACAAAGGAAAAATCTCATACGACGAAAAATGGAACGTTGGGAAAGGCATTCATGCAATTTACTTTGACAAACAAGGACGGATATTATTTACTAATTATACGCGTTGGGAAGTCGTAAATTATAGATATATTAGTTGACACTACTCACTAAAACATTTATTTGCTTTTGTGACTATTCACTCACAAAAATCTTTAACTTCATTGAAGAATCACTAAGTTTTGCTATTATTTTCTTCGATTAAAACCTAATTTTACCCTGTCAAAACATTTTTTCTTGGTTTAATCACTTAGTATCTTGGATCAA
>JABFOV010003629.1:0-15852 GCA_022817685.1 Aradophagus sp. ZL-2020
TTAGTTGAAAATAACACAATGTTTGTTATAGAATTTAAATATTATGGTTTAAAACGTACAATATTTAATTCAAAAATTCACCGACCAGAATTTTTGCATTCTTGTTTACGAATTTGTATTTCTAAGAGTGTAGTTGTCCCAAATTCGTGGCGCAAAGGCTTTAACCAAAAGTCAGTGTATATCTTTTTTTAATCAAGTAAAGCTTCATATAGTAAATTTATGTTCATAAATAATATTTTGTTAATCATTGAAATGTACTTTTGCAAAGGTTCCGACTTTGTCAATTGATTTTGTGTTGCCTTGAACGCGCAGTTTATTTTACTGGAAGAGTTTGTTATAAACTGCTGACATTAACAATGTTAATAGATGTTTCTCAGCCGACGTTGAATCACTCTTATTAGAGGCTGAACTTTTTGATAAGAGTGTTACAAAACGGAGAAAAAAAATGGGAGGTCGTTAATCTTTTTGCAACAGTTACATTTGTCACAACCTTTAACATATATATTACGTATGAACTTCTTTTTTCTTTTAGATGATAATGGCAATCCGATTTGTTGCCTTTGCTTTTGAATATTCTATGAGATATTTGTCACTTTTTTTCAACAGAAGGAACTACGCTTATACTTTTTTCGTTTTTGAATACTATAATCAATAATTTAATTATGTATTTGAATTGTTAAATACATGAATTTCCGATATTGCACTTTTATTTTTGAATAAAACAAAGTAAAAACTGAGTAACCTAAAACACATAAAAAGCTAACAACTTTAAAACAGTTTAGTTGAAAGTTAACTTTGATAAAATCAATGTTCACAAAAATAACTTTGTTATGACTTACCACATTCAAGTGGAAAGTATGTTAGCGTCAATTAATGATTTTAATAATTTTAAAATTCAAATACAACTTAATTAAACTCGTGTGAGTTTTACGTAAACAATTGATTTTTATTCATTTGTTCATTATTCAATTTGTTTGCAAGATGTTTAGTGTAAAAAGTAATTACAAAAACTGCTGTAATAATCGCTTAGATACAGGTGAAAATATATATTTATTTTGGAATAACTTTTCTGGTGAAATAATTAATTACAAATTGATTAAAAACAGAAAATCAAAATTTAATCGATAAATTGATCATAAGTAAAGATAATTTTTTACCAAGAAACAAATGTACATTTCAAAACAACTTAAAATTGATCAACCGGAAATTGCTTTTTTGAAAACTTAATTTTATAAAGTCAACTAATCAAAGTCAAAACTGTTCGAACAATGAACTGCTCACGAAGCTCTAACTATTTGAGAAGTTGAAATTTTTGTAGTCAATCATAATTAAAATTAATTAATCGAAAAATGTATTTTGACATTTAAAAGCGATTTAATCAGCCACTGCATTCAATACGCGCTATTTCATCACTTTATAGTTTAAACAAGTACTTTTATTCAACGCTACGATGCATTAGAATAATAAAACGTGCGTGCACACAAACGCGCAATAATCAGCTTACATCGTAACCTGCACGTGTCTGTAAATCAACGATCGTTCATTAGCTGGCGGCAGGACTGAAAAGTTTTATTGTATGAAAAAAAAATTTCCACAAAAATTAACGATACCAAGGGAGGGGGAAAGCGATCGGGGGAAAAAACGTGACTGTCGTATAATCGCGAGTGCGTCCATTAAGAATTAACGGCGCGATTCAGTGTTTTATGTTGGTGCATAACTTTGCTTGAAAAAAAAGGTGCGCGCAAAAAGGCTAGGCAAAAATGCGAATGAATAAACGCGAATAAGTACGTCTGGTAAATTGGTTATGGTCGTATTTCTGAACTACCGTCGTTAAAGGTTTATGATTCGCGGTCTTATCCTCGCGTTTTGGATAGGTCAGATCAACAAAGAGATACTGGGCTCCGCTGCTAAAAGTCCGTCTTCGTCTCTTTTACGACGTTTAAAGCACGTACATATTTATGCGCCTTGCATGGCGCTTTGTAAAAAGTACGCTAAATAATCCTCGGCGGCGAACAAGTACTTCGGCCGCATTCAGCCGTGCTTTCATTGCAAAACGGAAAAGCCCTTTTCGTTTGCTTGTTTCCACGTAGTAAAATTAATAATTTTATTAGTAACTCGGATTCTCCGTTGAGAAATCTAATTGTCTTGTTTTATTTCGGAAAAAAGTCAATGCAAAATTTGACGATAAAAAAGTATTGAACTTATTACGAAAAGAAACTTTTTATTACGTTTTTATAATTCAGAGTTTAAACGCGAAAAATTAATGAGTTTATATTGCGATTTTCAAAAAAATATCGCACGATAAAACAATTTACATTTGTTTTGTCGTTCGTCGGTCAAATCGTACAAAAAAGTTGGCTTTCAATATTTCCAACTTTGAATCGTGTCGTCGTGAGAGCTGCAAAGTTGTTGCAATAGATATTGTTAACATTTTCGAATGATTTATGCAACGAACGAACATAAGGCATTCGGTAACCTACTTTTTCGCCTGTCAATTTACATAACCCTCTGCCGATGATTATATTTAATTCAAATACGAATGATATTTGTACAAAATTCATGGCTGAGAAATGTTTACCATTATTTATGGAAGACACGCAACGCGACAAAGGAATTATTTTTCTCGTGGTAACTTTTCCTCTTTTCACTTTTTGTAAACGGAAAATAGCAAGTATCATTCAGTCATCAATTAATATTTCAACTGCAAACGTGAATGACGAATGCATAATATTTAGTGAATAATAACGCCGTTTTCTTCAGTTCTGTAAAATATAAATCATATTTATACAGACCAATTTATAAGTTTAGAAATCGATCATTTTTTAACTTTTTACATACAATACCTTTTTGGAGCAAAATGACCTTGTTTAACAATAAGAAGTCCTTTTATTTTTATAGTGTGGATTATCTTATAAAAAAGTGTGCAATTTTTGACTAAGATGTTTTAAGAACAAAATACCAATATAATTTGGCGTTGAGTTAAGAATTTACTACTTTCTACAAAACCTACGTTTAATAAGCGTGGAAATAGACACGGTCCTTAAATTTGTTTTTATTACAAAACCTGTAAGTGAAAGTAAGATTGACAATATTCAACAACTGACTGAAATATTGTTGCGTATTCATTATTTATTTTTTATTTTAAAACATAACGTGAATGAAGAAACTAATGTTTCATACCTGGCAACTTTTCGATGAAAATGACGATTAAAAACTGAAAAAAATACTAACATAATTGTATGACATAGTATACATTGATTTATGCAAAAATTCTGACTGTTTTCTAATCGTTAGCAATAGAACAATATCAATTAATCGTAACCGACCGTTGGTTAATTATTAAAATATAATGTTTTGCGAACATTGACTATTTAACGCCAGCAAAAGACTGACAAACAATTATAAACTGATATCAGTCTAATATTCGTTTCAGATTGTCTCTGTTGTAATGTACATATCTTTAAAAATATGGTCCTCTCAATGTATTTTAGACTACAATTATATTCGTAATTAATAATTTTTAACATCATTTTCATCAAAATGTTTTCAATACTAAAACATTTGGTTCCTCAATTCTTTGAAATTTTTTTACATATTAGCTTAACTATAAACTGTTATTGTAACTATATTTAATCGCGAGCACAACACAACATAATCACAGTCACTTTTCACTTCACTGATTATCACTTTTAACGTTAAAAATGGCACTTCTCTCTTCAGTCTTGAAATTTCACAATTTTCCAATTTAGTCTTCAGTTTGACATTCTTCAGTAAATCTATCTTCGCAAGTTGATCTTCAGTGATGATTCCTGTTGAATCTTCGTTTGGCAGTGTTTGCGGTCGAATTAGTCTCGGGACGTTTTGTAGGGTGTGTTAGAAATAATAATAATAAAAAAAGCTTTATTGGATGGTTCGTTCCATTAATGAAAGTTGAAAGATGAAAGAAAATCTTGGAATTATCGAGAATGCAACCGTCGTTTCCAACCGGTTTTAATCCACGCGGCATCATCCAAGCGACAAGAAAGAAGCACGCGTTAACATATTAAAATGGTCAACTTTCTTAACAGATCACCGCATCAATTTATCGAGTGCAACATGGTTTCAGATATTTGGAGCACGGCTGTTGCGCAGCTTTTTTGTGTTGTCGACTATCAAACTTGTCGTTTCTGCATGACTGTGTCCAAGGACGCACAAAGGAGACACATTTCACTAATCACCATATAATACACACGGAATAATGATTACACGAAAATTAATGATTCACTGATAATTATTAATAAATAAGTATATTGATTTCGTCGCACTGAATTTCAACACTTTTTTAAACACTTTCAATTCACTTGGCAGAAATCAAAATATATCTTCAAGTTGAGTCGTTTTTCTTCCAATTTATCGGATACTTATGGATGAAAATTTTGATTTTAATATACATTTAATATTATTAAATAGAAAGTTGAAAATTTAAACAAATACATTAAAAAATAGAAAAGCAACAATGAAGTAATCTTCATATGACGAACTGTAAATGTAATTAAAAGAATAAATTAATATTTCGAAGGACAAATAAGGACAAAAGTGTTGTACAACATATAGGTGATAAAAAAGTCAGTATACACACGGAGAAAAGATTTTGTGATTACTACAATAGTTATAGTTCTATTAACCAGACTGTTCGTTATTGTAATTATAATTCTGGTTACCATGACTAAAATCTATAGTGTTGACGTAAACAAACGACACACTTTCAAAGTTGGGTACTATTTTAAATACTTCTATGTTAAGTAGAAGAATGACTTTTAACTACAAAATACTGTTTTTATAAAATAGTAATAATTTGTCAACCCAACTTTGCATACAACGTAAAACAAAATACGTCTGTAAAAATCCGTTTAAAATCTTAGAATTAAGCAGATTTCGTGGAAAGATATTTTGTAAGTACCAAGTTAAAGTTCGTTGCTTTGATTCTATCAATAAATTATTATTTTGACTAACTTTCAACTTTGTGTTTACAAAGGAATCTGTTTTTTAAAAAATGTTTAAATCAATTTAATAATTTTATTTTTTCTCCGTGTAAATGACTTTTTTTATTATGAAACGATTGAATGATGGTTATATTTACTGTTGTTAATCAAGTTGAAGGCGGAATCCACGTTGCCGTTGTTCTGCTTCATTATCAAAAACAGCCAATCGTACGTGGTTAGTCTGCAAATCATTTGGTAGTAATACGGATAGTAGAGAATTTGCCATGTTTTAGCAAATATGTCCTCGTTCTGCAGTTCTGAAACAAAATAAATCGGGCGTCACGTTTAAATTCCATTTCAATGTTGAATCGTAAAGTTAATGCATGCATTTCTCTGTTTATTCGTTGCCCGTACTTTATTATTCCGCTTCAAATAAAGTTCGGCTTTTTATTTCCTTAAACCAAAAATCGTGGGTCGGTTTTACGACAAGATATCGACGAGAATGTCTGGCAGACCTTAACGACTCATTGTCCAAGCAGAAACAAACGAATTTACGATGAAAATATTGCGCCTAACTATATTTAGAACATTTTCATGTCCGCGTCTTTTACTCTCAACTACACTGTATGCGATTTGTGTTGGCATTTATATATCCAAAATTAGAACGGGGAAGCATTTTTATTAGTTTTGTAATTGTAACTTACGATGCATTCAGAAATTCGTAACATGCGCTGACGCTGGAATTTTCGTTTATATTTTGTCACTACGAGGTGAATCAATTTCGCTTACGTAAGCAATTGACGGGGTGATTCATTTTTGCGCAAATTTATATTTCAGGGTATAAATAACAAATAATGAAAAAGTTGAAATGTCTTTCGTAGAGTAATTCATAAGACATAATCTTAATGCTGAGTCAGCATGTTACATCTTCAGAAATATTGTCATGGGAAACCGAGTTTATGAAGTATTGATTTAGTTCAAAAATGAAAATGTGGTTTTTGAAAGAATTTTTTATATATTGTTGATATGGTCTAAAAAAAAAATTATACTGCATATAATCAATCGGGAATTCATCAGAATAGAAAAATGAGTCGATAATGGCATTCTGTTGGTTGCTACACTTTTACACCGAGAAAAATGATCTTATAAAAATTACTACTTTCAATGGGAAACCGTAGACATACTTTTTAAAATAAACAAATTATCGGTCCATTCTGTCTGAAAATCGTGACACGTATACAATTATGACCCACAATCTGAACAAATTTCATTAGAATAAGATCTTCTTTGGATAATATATGTCCACACTTTACCAAAAAGTTAGTAATTTTTACCATTCATTTTTCTCCGTGTAGTAATCAAGCTTGTGATTGTACTAGCTCATTTACGTCTCACAAGCTCTGACAAAATTAAGTGATAAAGCATGCACGGTTTTCCAAAACGCAGAGTAGTGGTCTAACGTTATTAATTACGCAAGAAAAAAATTGCCAACTCGTCCGGCATTTATCTGGCAAAAGTCTGGATCGCAATTGGTAGCTGAACTGTTGCCAGACTTTAAAGTCTAGCACTGGCATTTGTCTGGCTCGTGATCACGATCCAGACTTCTGCCAGACCAGAACCATAGAAAATTACTTCTTCCGCGCGGACATCCCAGTACTCAAGTACCCTACCCTAGTACTCTAGTTTTAATACAGATAAGAGTTCACAAACGTTGCAAATACTGGTAAATCTGTAGCCATTTCAAAGTTATTGTAGGCTCAGTTGCACTTTTTGATTAGGACGTTTTCGTAGTGTAATTTTAAGACATTTTTCACGTCTAAAACGTTAAAAGTGTTACAATGTACTCGAAATTGAGATACATTTGACGTTCATAACACAAAAACATTAAATTCGGTCATTATTTTCTTATAATTTACCAAGTAAAATTAAAATTAATGTTTCTTTAGCAAATATCTTTCCAAACATTAATAAGGATTAATCGTTTAGAAAAGACAATTTCAAGTCTAAAATGTGTACTTTTAATAGTTTCGTTTATTAAATTGACAACCAGTAGAAATAATTCAACTTGAATAAAAAATGTCATTATGTAATAAACTTTTTGTCGCATTGTTAATAGATTGATACTAATTTTTCCAGTGCAAATCCATAAGCCTAAGATAAGCGTGTAAAGCTTTCGTAAGTCGTTTTACGTCAAATGAGAATATTACCAATCGCGTGGAGTTCGACGAATCGTGGGTGTCTACTTGAAACAGTATTTGCTACTTTTACACGGGACAATGACTTTCCTGCTCTTCATGACACGGCGCGGAAAATATTTCACGAGCCAATGACGTTGTTCGTAAGTCAAGTTGGATCTACCCAGAACCGCCTACTCAGAATGCGAGGTCCCTTTTAAAATGGTAATGGGTGAGCCGTTATAGACAACTCGGCAGTAGTCGGGGGGCAGGTGGGCTGGTTAGACGCTAGATAACTAGGTAGACGAATCAACCGTTAAAGTGCGCTGCGCGTCAATTTTTCGTCTTACATTTTGCTTTCGATATATCAGTCTACTTGCTCTTCTCGGGCCGAAGCACTTTGTTGCATGAGAATAGCCCGCCGGTTTCAAAGAGGTGCAGAGTTCAGTCTGCATGCAGATAAATATTTTGTCGATACTTCCAACGTTTGGCCCATTTAACGCATTGTATCGTCATTATCAAATTATTTAATTTGTATAATGATACTGTCGTTGAGATTATTTCCATTTTGGTAATGTTTTGTTGTGCAATGGAGTTTTATTATTTTAGTTGAAACTTTGTCATTTATTTTAAATTTATCGTTGAAGGTTCAATACTTTTTTCTCCGTAGCAGTTTGTTTGAAATGCAAGAAACTCTTTAGCAGGTTAAATATATATATCTTAATTTTCTATTCATTTTTTAATTACGAAATCTTGTGTATACTTAGACTTGTCCACTTCAGATTTACTTGTGTAAGAAGTATAAACTCGACTATAAGTAGCAATTATAATCGAGGAGAAAACTTTTTCTTCGAACTAAATTGCAAATATTATCACCGTGGTTTGTATAAAATTACATCAAACAGTCGCGATGATAATAGACGTTGAATCCTACATTTGGACTTTGTTGCTGTTCAACAACAACCCTTCCATTTCTCGCTCTGAATAATTCTCAAATCTTCCTAGCAGTAAAGCATATATTTTTTATTCTCGTCATTGTAAAAAAACTTTTTAACGTGCAATCTTCAAGGAATTCATTAAGAATTGTGACATTCAACGGTTATAATGACATTTCTTTAATTTAATAATTATAAGTTTGCACATTTTGCGAATAGTTGATTGTGGTAGTGCAGTACACGAGAAAAACTTTCTAGCAACATTCAGTATACTTTTTAGCGAACTAGAAATATAGTACTTTTTTCTTTCACATACAATATATTGTTAAAATAGTCTATATTTTTTGCAATTTGATCAGATTTCTTAGAAAATGAAAAAATCAGTATTTTCAAGTAAAAGCTTTCATTTTGTTAAATTTTATCATTATTATTTTTGTAAATAAGTTAGCATTTCAGTATTCCAATTTAATCGTTTCTATTTCTCATAGTTTGTGTTGTCTAAACACGTAGAAGTTTTCTTTCTAAGTTGCATTGGGGCAAAAACATGCTATTTTATATTCAAGATTGTATTTCAAATTAAAGGATGATTATTTTTTAATTAATGAAAATTTTAGTCGTGTTCATCAAAATAATTGTTAACGTGCGTGGCTTAACTTAGTCAGTTTCTACTGAGGAACTATTAAGTTTATTTCACGCCAAACGCTCCTACTCATCTACGCCTCATATATTATGTATAAACGTTAAAATGTACTTTAATGTCGTAAAAACTGCATCTTTTTTTTTTCTTTTTATAATATCCTCGCGGTGTTTTGTCATAAAAAATGTACAGGCCACAAACCGAAACCTCATTTCAGTATTAATTCCATACTTCGTTATTAATTTGATAAGCTGCATCAAATGTTCCTTTATGCGAGAATTCTCACATTTAATATGCACACTACTCTAACAAAGACAATTTTAAAGTGGAGTCTTTTCACTCGATAGTTTTGCCGTAAAAGAATATTTTTATCGAGACTTGTACGAACGATTCGCACGTGGTTTGAAATTACTGCTATATTAAATGCGCTTTATTTCTTGCGTTTTTCCTTCGTTTCGCATGTTTTTTTCTTTTTTAATTCGTCGAATTGACACGTGACTTCGTACACGTAGAAAAGATTGTTTTAAAATTTATATTTCGTTTAAGTCAAAATGACTCTACTGTAAAGTAATAGAGGGACGAGTACAAGAAAGTTACAGAATTTTACTCAATAATTTATACAAAATGTATTATTTTTGCAAACTTTTGTTTACAAGCAAACGGAATGGAAAATAATTGCATTTTTACTTTTTCCCCTTATTAATTTTTAATCCCTTATAGTCATTTTTATGAGGCATGAACGGAAACGTCATTAGTATACAGGACATAATGTATATTAGTCGAAGGTAAGTATTTAAAAATCAATCACACGCGGAAGATTGTAAAATAGGTTTACCATATGTATTTGGATACGCGTTTTTGACAAAGATATTATTTTGAATATATAATACACTGTTAAAAATAAGTGAATGATAAAGAAATTGTGAATTTAATATATCGAATTTAAATATACGAGAACATCACAGTTAATCTCTATATGAAAGGTGGTCGTTATTGTTAAATCTGATAAATCTGAATGCGAACGAGTATTATTCCACTCAACTTCGTTCGCATTTTAGTACTTTCTGACGCCAGACGTCTACTTGATCTTAATTCTCCTTCGGACAATGTTCTCCGTAATAGGAAGTCTTTATTAATTTGTTGAAGGTAATTTTACAAAAGAGCAATGACCCTGATTCTTAACTCAAAATTATTATCAATATTCAAAGTTTTATCAATACCAATGCCTTGGAAATCCAATTGCCAAATATGGATAAAAGGTTTCGTCAAACAATTATTTAAAGTTTAATTTAACTGTCTGTCCAAAAGAGTATTCTACTTAAAATGCGAAACTTTACTGAGAGTAGTAGTTCGAAACTGTTCAACTTTAGAATTGAAGTAATTTGTAAAGGACTACCTTTTCAGTGCAATTTTCATCAAACCTTTTTCGCGGTATGGCGTAAACATCGCGATTTAGGCACCACGCCCTCGCAACTTTTTTTTCCGCGCGGAAAGTCGATACGCAAATGCACCGCGGCCGGTCCGCTTTCGTCCCTCAACGGTTTTGATTTCACGTAACAGCAGTATCAGTGGTACAAAGCTCCGTAAAACGCGCTGTGAAATCGGCCGTCCGGCGGTCCAGCCGGGGAGTGTGGGGGCTAACCCTTTGCAACAGGAGCCGACGCCAGGGGGCGTCGGGAATTTGTGCGTTGCCTTTTTCGCCGTGTCTTACGGGGAGCGCGTCCGCGCCACTGTGACCATTATTTTGTGACATGTGATAACATTCGGCGCGCGTCGGGTTCGCTCTTTTCTGCACAATCGCGCCGCTTTCCCCCGTTCACCCCGAAACGCTTTCCTTTAATCCCCTCGTTGCTGGCGCGCGTTGACCTGCGCGCCGGCCGATCATTACCACGCTCACACTCGGCCCTTTTTTCTTATATGTATATACGTATACCTTTATTTTTTTTTTTTTTTTTCTACCACGAAAATTGGCCCGCACCGGACACGAAACCCCGCAGCATTCGAGAACGATCTTTTACGTGATCGGATGCGAATTGACGCGTGCAACATTTGGACGAGACGCATCTCGCACCGGCCGATCCCCTTTCCTTTCTTCTCTTCTCTTTTCCTTCTGCCGGCTCGCTTTCTTCTCGCATCGTTTTTGTTATTATTCAATTACGTGCGAGTACAGTGTTGTGGCCGCAATAGCGCTACCACGAGCCCCGGCATTGTTGCCGCGATTTTGTTGAATTTCTCACATGGCCTTCTCGGCATAAGAGTTCGCGTCCGATGTACCAGTTTACACAAATTATAACTTGAGAGTGAAGCCGAGTCCGTGTACGGGCGAACATATGCCAGAGTGGCACGTTGCATGTTCGCGTACGCCTAGTTTTGTGATTATTTCCGTTACGATGTATACACGCCACCGAGGATTCGCAGTGTACTACTGTCGGTGGCGCAACTGCACAAGGCAGCGGGGGTAGGGGGGCGGAAAAGGAAACGCAAGATAAATATCCCTCGCGCTGGGTTTCGTTTTTTATTTAATTGCGGACTCCACCTTGCCGCGAGTGTGGCGTGTTGCTTCGAGTTATCAAAGTTCAAATGTTGGCGCTTTTTAGGGACCGAGGCTTCGAAGGTTATGGTTTTCGATTCGGGGAATGAGAGTATCATTATTGTTTCAACGTCGAAATTGTGTTCAAGTTTTGAAGGCGTGAACCGAAGTTTAAATGGCAAAGGGAAGTTTCATACATATTATGTATGAATATGTTATATTTATATATATATGAGTGTATATAGTTTTTTTTCAGTTGCTTTTCACATTGTTTCTTGTCGGTGAATGTAAATATAAAATACAAACAAACCGAAATCGATTTAATTTCACTCAACTTTCATACGAACTGTGCAATGTTTCAGGTAATTACTTAAAAATAATGCAATATAGCGTGCACTAGACTTTCCAAACTTTGTGTTTGAAAAGTCTGCCCAAAATAATTTGTTTTTTTTTTTCTCTGTGACAATGTGAAGAAACGGCGTTTTACTGACATCCACATTGTTGTCCGGAATTCGCGATGTGTCTCGATAATGCAAAATAGAAGCGTTGTTTATTTTCATTCCGTTGAAATGTCATCTCCTCGATGACTTACCGATAAATTAACATAAAAGATAATAACGTTAGCATTTGCTCGTAAGCAACTGCCATTTTACCGGACATTATTTAATAGTAGCTCATTTCTTTGCAATAAGGTTCTTGCGTTTAACCAATTCAGATGGTAATGCGCGCGGGACTATATAATGAGGTTTAACGAGCAAGGGATAAATTCGAAATATTACGAGCAATCATCGTGCGGTTTCCATACGAAAAAGTGGGCTCGCATTTTAGATCGGGTCCGAGCGCCGCGCCGCCAGGGATCGCCGGGCTACTTTTCGGTCTGTATTATATTACACGCTCTTGGAAACGTCACTATTAATCGGAATAGAATTCATTGCTCGAGCCCAAGTGACTTACATTTTCACGTCTTGTTAAACCCTGTCGCAATTCTTGAGTTACAATGTTACTTATGTATCACGAAAAAATGTTTTTTACGACGACGAAATTACTCAAATTACCATTCAATTAGCGACAAAAATAAGAAACTTGCAGTAAAAAAATATTGGCTGGGATCAAATATATTTCGATTGAATCGTATAGCACGTATTTTCAAACGTGCTTGACAATCTTATACACTTCGATCAAGTTACTCATCAATGGTTCAAGTTTACTGCGACTGCTTCAAATGTATTTTTGTACTGTTCGAAAATATGCCAGAAATTCAAATTATTTTTTCATTGAATAGAATGTAAGTAATTTTGTCCGTGAAAGGTAATTTATAAATTTGTGATTTTAAACTGTTTTTTTAAAGGGACGTCTTGGAAATTGACTTTTAGTACCACACTGAGACTAGAGAGATTTGTAGTTTCTAATCACATTTTCACTACACTCAAGGGTCAACTTTACTACTTTGTTTTCACATTTACTGAAATCCTGAAATCTTTTCCAGTTAAAGAACTGTTCGATGAAAAAAATATAGATCACGTTTCTCGATTTTGTTTTGTTCTAGTGACTATATCCTATGGCATTATGATTTGCTTGTTTTTTACCCGAGTATGATTTGCCGTCAGAACGCTACAATTTTTTGCGTTTTTCGTTAAAAATCGTCAATTATAGAAGATTTTAAAGGATAACTCAGAATTTGTACCGTGCGGCACAACAATTTCTTGCACGTTTCATAATACTGCTGGATTACTGTGACAAGCACAGTAATTTTTATTGGAAATTTTTCTCAATCTACCATTACTCATTTTATAGTATACCTTGCAATGTTTGGTGCATCATTTTTCTCAATTTACTACGTGAATTTGACCATTATATCGTGAAAACCAAATATTTTCAAAGTGCTCCAAGACGAAATTCAAAAGATACAGCTTTTACTTTCACATGTCTGCAAAAAATGTCTTTTATATATACATGTATCATCTTTTATTTTGCTACATTTTCATAGATATATGAAATTGAATTATCGTTTCTTCGATCAAGATAAAATCTTTCTTAATATGACTAAAAAACACAAAGAAATAAATTAAATTGATTAAAAAGCAGTTTTAATATAGTTATATGTCAGTTTTTTTAAAATGCGAAAATGACATGAAAAAGTGTCTTTATCCAACAAACGATGGCTATTCTGACAGAAAAAAACGAACCCCCCAAGTTTATTAATTATTATATCTGTCAAATGAGATTAACATTTAACCATGCATTAAATTTTTTCGATTGATAATCAATTAGCATGACGGAAATCGAGGCGAATATTTGCGTTGACGGCGTCAAGTTTTGAGGCACCGAGGGCGGGCGTGCGTAAAACGTAGAAACCAAAAGCGAATATTGCCCGACGACGTGACATTTCGTTGGCGCGAAATGGATATGCCGCTCGACGGCGTTTCGCTATGATAATTCGTTGGCAACTGGCCGAGCTCTTGCGACACTTGTCACTCATTCAGATCGGTTCCTCTAAAACTGTAACTTTACGATCGAATAAATGGCCAAATTCATTGGGCCGGCGTGGTCGTTTGATTAAAACACGGCGCGCACTCGCACTTGCGGCTCGCTAAAAATATCAGGCATATTTTTAAACCCGCTGGCCCGAATGACAGTCGGGACTTAATTCTTGGCCATAATTTACTTAAGAGACGCGGCCGAGCTCTTTCGGCCAGGTGTTATTCTTTTGTCAATTATGCATTAAACGCCGCGATACTTCGCGTGTCCCGAAACATCGCACCAATCACGTACATCATTTGAATTAGAAAAGACGTCGCCTCATTTAAAACGTGGATGTCCAATTACAAAAAGTCGCTTGTCTTTGGCCGAGTGTTAACATGAGACGCTCAAAACATGATACGTATTAATAATAAAACAGACAAAGTTTCGTAGAATTAATGAAATTGCCGGATCGGTTTTTTAATGTCGTGTCACACATCTTTTATTTTTTCCGTTTCATGTTTTTTGGGTTTTCTTTTGTAATTGAGAAAAAGTAAAATTGTACTTCAAATTGCTTTCGTTGATATTTTTTTTGTCGTTATATGCGAATTGAATTTCGCCAAAATTTAACATTTAAGATGATAGTGATTTTAAAAAAATGTTTTTACTCATCGTTCATATACCACTAATGTATTTATGCGGAGTTTCGAGACTAAATATGCCAGCTTTGGTATGTCGAATAACATGAAAATTTGCCAAATCAGAGACTGATGTGTTTATAAATTAATTTATTGAAACAATGAACTGATGTCAAGTCGTTTACTAAAGATATTACACGGAGAAGAATTAACAACAATTTACTGTTATAAAGATAAGAAATTATTGCTTCGTGGATTTTTTTTTTTTTTATCAAAAAATAAACACCTTTATTGTGAAAAAACACAAGTTGTCATAACAAAAGTGTGAAGAATAGAAATTTCAATGTGAAATATAGTAAATTTTAATGTCTGGTTATAAAATTGTTTAATCTACGATATTATTGAAACATGATAAATGATTTGTTCAATTTTGGATAAAGAATTTTCTGGAAACTCGAATTTGTCTAACAAAAAAGTTTTTGTATCGACAAAATTTTAAATACATTGAATTTGTATTGTATTCTCTACATTCTTTCTTTGTATTTTTTTTTTGTTCATTAATTTGAAAAAAAAATTTCTTGTCACTAAAACTTATCAGTAAAAGTGCAATACAATGTTGTTAACAATCTTTTTTATCGAGCGATACGTTGATAGAATTCGAGTACGGAAGTTTTAAAATACTCGAGTGTGTGTAGATATGATTGTGTGGAGCAATCGTTTTTTTTTTACATCGGTGTTTAGTTCAAGTTGTGGGTTCGTGTGTATGTGTATGCACGTAAATTATTTTAATCGTACTCGTGAAAGAACGTTCTTCAATCGAATAACTTTTTCAAAGAATATTGGAGTACTGTCTTCTATTATTATTATTATATTTTTAAATTATTTAAATCATTATCAACTTATATTTTCGTTTTACTTTTTATCATTATCATTTATAATATATTGTGAAAACTGAAACTAATCCAGAATTTTTATTACCGTGGTAATATATAAAACTGTAAACAAATCACAACTCGACGACAATTTTAAAATGCATAGAAGTGTTCATTATTAATGAATTTTTAAAAAGTTTCTTTAATAATTATATTCTTTTGCTGACCATATTAAAAGTTCCAAGTTTCGATCACAGTAACTAACTTTACTCCTAGAACTATAAACTTTACTCACGTTGCGAGAGTCAATTATTTTCATACATGTACTACAAAAATGAACGTTTGAAAACTATTTTGTTATAAAAAGTTTCTGTAAAGCAAACATCAAAAATATATTTTAAAATTAAGAATATACCTTTTACATTTACTAAATAAAAATATGCAGTGGAAAAGATACTTTTTACACACTCGTTTTTGCTGAGTTGTTAAATTTGTTTTTTATTCTGTTGTTTATAAACAACTAAATTTGATTTGAAATTTAATCTTCTATGAAATAACCTTTCCGTACATTTTAAATTAATAAACGAAGCAAATATATTTCTTAATAAGTGAAATTTGAGTTTACAACTTGCTCGATGTTTATAC
>JABFOV010003630.1:0-15851 GCA_022817685.1 Aradophagus sp. ZL-2020
AATAAACGGAATAATTAATTGTTTCATTTTATACGGCGCTGATATGAATTTAGGTTCTGATTTTGCTTGTCGATGGATGAAATTATATTTTGTTGAAAATTCGTTGCAAATAAACGTTGCAAACTTCTTGCACATATTAATATTTAAATAATCTATAATTTTTTTGCGATTTGTAATAAAAAGAACCAATTCCCAGTAAATAAAGAAAAAGAAAATAAATAAATAACCCTTCCAAGAAAATTTCGTTCTGCCAGAATATCGACATTTTAGTTACTGCATCTTTCTCGCATTATTAAGGCCGATCGAAGAGAAAACCAGCAATTGTGCGGCTTCGTAGATCAATGTCTATTAATGGCAGGTCTTCTTTTATCTACTGTCACTTTATCCTTCGTTCGACGAACGTTCAAAATCCGTGGATTAATCTTTCCCGAGCTCACAATTCCATCAAACCTGTTGGCCTATAAGCGATCTTTATTATTATTTACCCGGTTTCAATTGTTATTTACCCTAAAAAGTTATCGCCCCCTTTTCATCGCCGTAAATTCAACGTGGCTGAAATTTGGTAACGCATCGATCGAATGTAGGGTCTCGCCGACATGAGAAATCACGCCGCGTATTAAGCCGTATTAAATATTAATTAAATAAACACTCGATAGGGGGCCCCCCTCAATCATAACACTCCTCGCGGGAGGACCGTTTCACACATTGTACGTAGTCGCAGTGTTCCATCCGTAGTAAATACCTTAACGACATATCTTTCTCATTTTCCCACCCGTGACGATCTGTTTCGAAGAGGTGTGCCGTAATTCCTACCACGATGCTTTGCCTCCCCATCTTCTCCTTCATGTATCCCTACTACTTTCCCCTCCAACGCTGCAATTGACGACAGAGAGTACGCGTGGACGATTGCAAACGAATGTCCTAGTGTCCCCAGATCAATTTCCACGCCTTCAACTCCTCATTGGTGCGACGTGTCTTCAAACGCAGTGACACACGCCCCTCGGCTTATTCCAAGACGCAAAAGTTCCCATTGAAAATGTTTTCAACTTGAAGTTGCCGTTACATCGATTATTTTTGCCATGAAAATTAAGGACGTTTTTCGTTTTCAGCTGAAATGCCAATTTCCGCTACTGTAAGTAGATAATTAATTCAAACTAATCAAAATGGTATTAAGAAAGGTGTCACGTGGTGAAGTGTTGAGTTGAACTAGTCCTTGCTTTGCGAAAAATCGAATGGTTAATTGAAAATATAAGTATTGTAGTGTAAAATGTTGAACGAGAAAAGTTTGCGTGATTGTTGTATGAAGCGCCTTTTATAATACTGCTCGAATTTCAGTAATTTTGGAAACCAATCGTTGCAGTGGGTGTTCAAAAATTGTCTATGAATTTTGTGTTGGTTCACTTGTTAATGTATAGTTCCCAACGTGATAATTTTCTTTTCGATAATCGTTTTTGCAATTTTAACCAGTTAAAATAACCATTCATGCTATTGTAATGAAGTTAGGTTAATATTACAATTCGTATCAGTTTCCCCCGAAAATTCGTCATGTTTAACTGGTTGTGTTGAATAGTCAGGGTAAATTGAATTCCTAGTTCAGTGATAGTAACGATTTTATTTAAACGTTTTACCAATATTGTAGTTTTAATTTTGATATAAAAAAACATTATTCCACGAATTTCGATGCATATGTTTTTCATTGTTGAAGTGGTCTCAATTGTTTTCCCATGTTGATTTTAATGTTTAGGTTGTTAATTTAACAGTCCAACGCTCAGAGAGTAGATTTCGGATCAATGTTGAGTGACGAATAAGCCAGGTTTATGAGCAGATATAATTTGATACAGATATTTGAATGCAAATGAAGAATATTGGATGGTTCAATAAAGCGGCATAGAAAAATCTTTACACGTGCACTGTCATTATAGGCGCTATATGCGGGAGAAATACAGAAATGATGTTGCTTGTCCGAGTTGAAAATGCGGATAAGCACGACGGAAATTGAATTCGCTCATCAGTCATCCTGCTGCGAATGTACTTACGCAAACAAGGCACAAGTATATAACAGCACACAGCACCAGATCGTTTGTGATGTAGCAGGTTTCTTTATGATATAGCAGAATATTGACGACTTGTAGGAGAAAATGTTAATGCACTGAAGTAATAAGAAACAGAGACGGAAAATAAAGGAGTTACAGATACGAGCAATAAAGACTGCTTTGACGCATATTTATTTTATTTCAGCAATTCAGTTGGCACATGTATCATTTGTGTTCACCTAATGCAACTGTCAATATACGTATCACAAGAAAGTGAGGCAGATAGAAATGTAGCAAGTATAATTTGGAGCTTTGTACAGCAAAAAAATTGCGTTTTGTTTGTAATCATTTTTAAAACACTAAATGGTGTTTTTCATGTTAAAAAAGTAGGTTAAAATTTAAAACATCTTTGAACGTTTTCAAGGAAAGGAAATTGTTGAATATCGCTTGATTTATAACTAAGCTTGAAAAAATATAGTTGAATTATCCTCGATGCTAATGATATACACGCGAAGAAAAAAGGCACTAAAAATTACAATCTATATTAATAGATTGAGGACGTGACATCTTTTTTATGAAAACTACTATCAAAAGTAGCAATACTTTCAATTAAATGACTAAATCGTGTATACAAACGTTACAACTTATATGATTTTGATGGCAGTTTTCATTATTTTTGATAGTAGTTTTGATGTAAAGGACGCTACCTCCTCAACCTATTAATATAGATTGTAATTTCTAATACATTTTTTCTCTCAGTGTATAGTGTTACTGAAAACAATGATATACATTTTAGTAATTAATACTTTCCTCGTATATATCATTTAATTTCGATTTCAGTGCGCAGTGTGCAGTAATTTTTTGCAACGTAATAACGTACACGAATCATACGAAAAAAATTTTTTAATCTTATTGTTAAAATCAATATGTGGTTTTCAATAAAAAAAACTTTACAAAAAGGGAAATGACTCTTTACCGGAAACAAAATTCGCTAATCCAACATATTTTTTTGTTTTTAGTCATACTTTTATTATTAATACTTTTTTCAATTCGGCCTTGTTTTTATTCATTTATCAGAAAACTAATAAAACAAAATCGTCAAACAAACAAGTAAATAAACATTAGATTGCAAATAAATAAACTAGAAAGTAAATACTCAAATAAATACTTATTTTATCAATCTAATGTTCAAACGAGTCGAATTTACCCATCCACGTTACATTTTCAAGTTGAAACAAACTAAAACATTAATACTAATTTTAGTTCGTATCTGTAGTCTTGAAATTTATAGAACCGAATAGATAATCCTGTTAAAAGTGACACAGTGAAGAATAATTTGTTTAACAAGAAAACGTTGGTGGGGGATGACGTTGAGGGTGGAACGGGGGGGGGGGGTCGAAGCAGGAAGGATTCTACGGTGAAGGCAAGGTGCGAAGATAGACGGAAGCGGAATGAATGTATTCGGGCACGGCCGCTTCAGTTCGGACATGATCGGAACTCGATGTTTGTTGTGCCAGCTCTGAGTTTTACGCTGCGGCTTATGGAATTCATACATGATCAGCTCGAGCGAAACTATTGAATTTCTTTCTGCACCGCTCCCGCGAAAATTTCGCTGACGCTCGTACGCGAAATGGTCCAGAATCCGTAGTCGCTGGCAACGTTTGCTTCAGCCGATGTGCGTCGACGGTCGTTTCGTTTGTGCCCGGCATTCGTGCAAATGTCGTGAATCGAGCTCTCGGCGAAATGCGGCCGTTTTTCTGTGACCAATGGTGCTCACTTGGTGCCCGGGGGATCCGAGTTCCAAATGTAGGCGGGAACTTTATTGATTCAAACGCTCGCGTAATATAAATAAGATATCACGAACCAGGATATAGCGGAGATAAAAAAGTTATTTCAGAAGGCGGGGCTTAAGATTGGAGACACATGACGAGAAAACTGTCATGCCGCCCTTACTTCTCCTTCGATCCCCACCACGCTTCTCGGAATGCATCGAGTCCAACACCCAGCGACACCTACACTTATGTGAATAATCGCGTTGTGTATTCGATAGATGACAGTTGCTCGATCCCCACGATACCCCAAGTGATATCCCGTTTGGCTTTCACACTAATTATCACTTTCGAGGTGCACATTTTCGTTCGATCGTTCTTTTCGTTTTCTTGCGCCGATCGATGATGTATTTGTGTGTTCTCCCCCCCCCCCCCAGTCGAATCATTTTTTATTATCTTTCTTCTTTGTTAACCCTTTCGAGGGCGGTGGCTTGCGATTAACTCCGTAATGACGAATGGGTCAATTTTAGTCGTTTCAATTTTTATCACTTATTAATCAGTTTGGAAATTACTTTTTTTTATTGCGTTAATTGAAGTAATTAAATTTAAAATGTAAAATTGTAATTTATTTCGGTAGTAATTTTAACTGTATGTACATTACCAGTTTATCTAATATAGATTTAGTTGTTTCTTTTGAAAATTCTTTGAATTTGTGACTCATGTAGAACATTTACTTATGTTGACTTCGATTAGATGTGTGATAATGATGTTGAATTTTATTGTTCAATCTAGACATACACGCAGAAAAAAGATAGAGTTAATTTGTATATAAATTAAAAACAGTTAATTTATTAGTGAATATTTTCAACATTTCCAATAAATTTATCTGACGAAAATTGGGCAGGAATAAGAGAGAAAGAAGTTGTGCCCCATCAAAAAAAAAAAGAAATTTTCCAATAAGTTTTTTGAAAATGTTTAAAATAGCCACTGATAATTTCGCTTTTCTAAATTTATATACGGAATGTTACTATTAATTTTTTGTCTTTAGTTACACGATAAAATAAAATACACTTACCAAATATTCCTAATGTTTTTCTCAGTGAAGCAGCATAGTAAATTAAAACGTAAAGCGAAAGGATTTTGATCATATATGATTGTCATTTTTATGATGATTTTTTAAATAAAATATTGATAAAGTATTTTTACAGTACATCTTTCTAGTTGTAGAATTATCTTTCACGAGAAAATGTCTTAAAAAAATACTCAGTATTTGTGACAACTTTTATATTTTCTAAATTTCTTTACTAAAACTGATTGCTTCAACTCGAATTTGGAACCAACAAATGGAAAAAAGGTTCATGTTGATATTACATTTTTGAATATATGCTGAATTGTTCGAATAAGAAAATACATGTAAAAAATTATATTGCCAACTCAACTAGTGAAATACAACAATATTCATATAAAAGTTATATAACTATATGAACAGAAAGTTATAAAAAAACTCTAGTGAATAAACAATTGAGTAACATCAATAGTGAATACTAATTTTAAATATTTTACATTGGAATTCAAATTGATTTGTTGAAGTAACGAAAAGTTGTAATGTCGTTAATGTTTTAGGTTGTCGTGCACTTGTTTCTTCGATAAAATGTAGTACCGTCATTAAATTGTAAGGTTTTATATTTTGAGTAAATAAGTATGACACTTATTGACGTCCATTAAGGAAATACGATCAAGACTGTCAATATGTGTTATCTTGTTATTATAGATCAATAGATGTTATCTCCGATGTAAGTGTATACGATACATAAACGTGTCTTGAATTATGATAATATTTTAAATACCCAATAATTAGTGGACATTTTCTGAATTATGAGCAGCTGAAATTTTAATGTTTCCTTACCTTTCACCCGAAACGTTGAAATATTACAATTTAAAGATCAAATATTTCAAAATTAAAATGGTAAATTGATTAACGAACAATGTCGGAGCATCGAAGTAACAGTTTTGAAGATTTCAATTTATAAATATATTTTTTTAATTATTTATATCATAAAATATGAAATGGATTACTTTCTACTGAAAACGCGTTTATATTCAAATAAAAAATACAATGTCTTCAATTTGTATTTCTGAAATATTTCATGTTCACGAAACCAAATGAAAAAAATTGAAACTATTCTTATTTGTTGCTGGATAAATTATTCAACTCTGAATTAACTATAAATCGTAACAAAAGCTAAAAAACTTTATGTTTCCTGAATATTTTGAAATGTATTGCACATTAAAAGGTTCTGTGATAAACATGTACATAAAACAAAATCTGTGAAGACATTTTTCAACAACCTACACACGTAAATTTTTTACTTTATATCGAAGATGATTTCTGAAGTAACTTCCGCCTCGAAAAATTCTCGAGGCGATTGAAAACACTAGTACAGGATAATGTCTGGAAATGGAGGAAGGTATGGGAGATATTTTTTCAGACGTTAAGGGCGATCGACTGTCAAGGGCGATTGAATACTGTAGGCTGACTGGAGCACATCTACTACACTATGTTAAGGGGATACCAGCTGGTACCACTCGCCGTGGTACCTATTAAATCGACCGAACGAACGTGGAAACTATTAAATCGACCGAACGAACCATGCAATCTTAAGAGGTTCGGCAAAGACTCAAAATATCAAAGAGTATGACCCAATTAACGAATCGACGCGATCAATCCACGCAGTAGAAGATCGATATGTCTGCAATTACATAAGGAAAATAGTTATTCTTTGCTAAGAAAACCTTTCCCGTATCGAATTCAAATCTGACTGGGCATTTAAAAAGTTATATCAACTTATTTCCACGTCGGACCTGACTATTTGATTTGTTTACAAAAAATCACAAAAATGGAACAACTAGTTTTCACTATCACGGCAAATTCATTTTTTGATTTGGGAAACGTCAAATAACGTTCAGTATCGAAGAACTTCAGGGTTAAATGTAGTGTTTGATACGTACCATTACTTCAGTACAGGTGGTCTAAATAAAAAATTGTAAATCGTTAATTACTGCCAATTTACGTTTCATGACAATCAACTAACTTTCGTATAATGGGAGCGAGGCATCTCCTCCTGACAGTGAGTGGAGATCTTTCGTCAAAACAACGGTGACCCTACCGCTAGTCATCTCGAGGTCGTCTCACCTGGCTTCGGTATGTTCCAGCTGCTTGCGCCGCAAGACCAATCAGCGAATAAGCAGGGGACGATTACAAGCAACTCCAGAGGATTTTCCATGTCAAGCTATATCGATGAATCTCGTTTGCTTGCTGCTAAGGACCTAATGTAAATGCACGTGATGCAGGAGAAATTCACCAAATTGGTCGAGCTGAGAGCTGAGACCCCTCCGCCTAGCATCTGCTACCATCGCTCGCCGCAATTGTCGTCGCAACCCGGGAGGAAGTCGTCATTTTTACGTAAGGACATTCTGAGAATTCATCGCTGACAGTGATCGCTAGTTTATAAATTTAGGACTTCGTTATCGAGTCAACATTCAACCTTATGAATATATAATCGATTTTATCTTTAATTCATTTTAATAAGTTTCGATTTTGCTAACAATACATAAGTTGAAAACCAAGAATTGATATTCACCGAACTTAACACAAATACACACACTGAGAAAAATGATTTTATAAAATTTACTAACTATAATGGGAAACCGTGAACATACTTTTCAAAATAAACAAATTATCAGTGTATTCTATTTGAAATCACAACAAATTTTATTAGAATGAGATAGTAATTTTCATCTTTGGGTAAAGTATGTCCACACTTCACCAACAAGTTAGTAATTTTTACCATTTATTTTTCTTAATGCACTCTTAAAAATATCCTTTTGACACAATATTTTCCATTTTGATCGAGAAAAAAAATATTATTTTCTAATAACAAGTATATTGTTCTCAGTGGAGACTTTGAATTCTATGTAAAAACAAGACATAACTAATTAATTTATCAAAAAATTATATAATTTTAAGGATATTTTAAGATTTTAATGATACTTTTGACGACAAATTTAATATTTACGTCTAATTATACATCTTTTCGTATAGAATGAAGTCTTTACTTGCGGGATATTAGGTAGGTTTCAATCCCCAGCTTGGTTTTATTGTTATTATACACATCGCTGTGCGAGTAACCCTTATTTTGAAGAAAAACAGACAGCCAGATATTTGACTTTAAAATGCGTAATAACGACCTAATAAATGTGATTTTTCTTGCTTTCGCATAAAATTAGATTCGCTAAAAAAGTAATATAGAAGGGGTAAAGCATTTTTTAACCAGATCATAAATATAACAACTCATATTAGTTGAATTTAATTAACGTTTGCAAAAATGCTTACCAACCAAACTCAGTTTTCATCCATGAAATACATTCATGCTGATAAAATAAATTCAATAAACAGTTAAAATAATTCGTTTCAAATAATAAGTTAATCAAAATGAAAGAAAAATAAACTTCGTTACACTTGAGTAGTTAACCATTGGAAGTAGTGGTGAATAATTGCATTCGAACAAAAGCTAAACGTGTCATAATTAACTCCCTAATTACACAGGACCCCTCTGATTCCGATCAAACAAAGAAGTCGCGCAACAGCTAGACGAAGCGGTATTCTTTGATTAAATGTAAGCAAATATTATCAGTGCAAAACACGATCTTGTATGCGCGCATACGCGAAGTAAGCTAAACCTAACGTAATTCAATAGGAGAATAATATGATTCCGTAAAGCTCGGCCTCGGCCAGAAACACATATATTATAATTGCGCATATTAAAATGGCGCGCTGCCTCCGTTATTCAGACGACCGGCCATCTTTAATCAATAATGAAACATCAGGGACCATGACAACAGATATCCTCACCCCTTGCCGGGTATTTCGTCTCATGAACCCCGAGGCAAGGGTTGCTCGCCTTACTAAGCTTGTTCGTCAATGCTTATCTATTAGCTTGAGTTACGTATATCCAGGAGCGACTCATCTCCTACGAACCCTTACAAGATTTTATTTGTATAATATATAATTCTATGCATCACGACACTAAGCCATCTTTGACACACATTATTCATACCCATTACCGGTCTATTGTAACGACGCGCTGACATTTCGCGACTTTTCGAAAACGCGATCCCGCATTCAAGTTCTTGCGCTTTCAATTAGAAGCAAACACGAAACAATTATCTTTGAATAACTATACTTTTTTGTTTCATTCTGGGCATTTTCAATGCCCATCAATAAATATGGCTTGCATTTTTTTTGCTTCGAGTTTGCTGGCGATCTTCGTTACGTGAAAAAACTTGGAAACAGCTGACTTGTTTTGGACACACGACTGAGTTGTGTCGAATAGGGCGGAAAATGGTTAACCTCTAGAAATAAATAAGAACAAACGACACGAAAAATTTCATTGATTCATCCTTGTTCCTCTTCGAAGATACAATTTTCTGTCTTATTTGATCGTACTCAGTCGTACGTTGAAAACTACTCAGTCGTTAGAAAATGTAAAGTTTTTGTTGAAATTTGTAAATTTGTTAAAAGCGTGAAATAGTCGATAAGCAGTTTAATCAGTATTAAAAGAAGCTATAGACACTCCAGAGATAAATATATGTTTTAGCAGATTTTTATATCAATTTTGGATATATTACATTTAAAATGAAAATTGCTTACCCGATAAGTCGCGTGATTATTTTATTAAAGTAATCGAGAGGAAGTATAAAAACAGATGAAAAAAAGGAAAAAATAAAGAAAGAAAGATAATAGGCGACTGGAGTTGAAGCAGCCCAACAAGTCAATCTTAACTGTATTCGATGGAACCATGCAGCTCATCGTTTCCTTGCCAGGGGAAGGCAGAATTAATAATGTCCTTACGCGGGAACACGACGATCACAACATTATAAGTCTTGGTTTAGGTATTGGAAGCGTGTAAAGAAATGATGCAGAGTTGTGGCGCGGTTCCTTTCAAAGCGAAGATCCAGTATTGTAGAACATGTTGAAATCGCAACAGCCTGATATATCGTTACAAAGTTAGTCCCAGTTGCTCTTCTTTTTATACCGAAAATAATATTTAACCCTGTAAACGGCGACAAGAAGATCAAAAGTTTAAGATATAATTTACTTTTCATGATACAAGCTTTTATGTCTTATAAGATAATCATTATAAGTTTTTTTATTTCAACAATTTATAATTTAAAGTCTAATTCCATTTTTTATTTTTATTTTTAAAATCGAAATCCCCGCATTTTTGCAAAGACTATTGTGCAATATTATAAGCATTTGGATTGACAAAAAAATTAAAACTAGAGTTGTTATATAACGTTTTCATTTTTTTTCAATCAATCCGTCCAGTATCTTTTCAATTTAATTTTCTGGTTTACAAAAAACTGTTGTTGGTATAAAGATTTGTTTAATGTCAGCCTATATTTGTTTATTTAACGGTCGTTTGTTGTTAACAAGTTTATATTAATACAAATTAATTAGTGTTTGTTATAAAACCATATGTTATTGTTTGTTGATAATTTCTGTGCAAAGGATAAATGTTTCTTCAAGTGTTAATCATAAACTATGCACTGGTGTGATTTGGTTTGTATTTAAATTTTGATCACGTATTCAGATTAGACACTGATCCAGGTGTAATGTTGTCTAATAGATTTTCAATGGGTAGCCGCCAGTTTGTACTATCAGAATTTCAAATCTGTAGTAGTTTTGAATCTGATCAGGCAAAGCAGCTCAACTTTCTCAACTAGTATTTTAATACAATTTTCGTGTATTATCTCTGATCCAGTTTTCATTCGCTTATTCAGTTTAATTTCTTATTTGGCATATGCTATTATGCTAGAATTTCAAACGAAATTTTGCAATTTTTTCTCTACTTGTGAACATTATTTCAATTATGGACGGAAAAAAATGTAATGATAGGATTTCATTAGAAACGGTGTATTTAATTTAAGAAAGATTTTTTTTTGTGAATTCGATGAGACACTTTTCAACAGAAAACTTTTTTGTTTAAAAAAAAATTCTAGTTTATTTTCTTCAATAGTTCACGTACCAAATTTTTTTGATTTTATAATACAATAAAATTTTTTAAAATCAATAGTAAAATCAATTAAAATCTTTATTCAATTATTAAAACAGTTTTTTTTCATAATACATTTTATTACAAGGACCAAACCGTACGAAAAATATTAAATTATAAATTAATACTGGAAACCAATACTTGAAAACCAATAATTTAAATTATTTTAAAATTTAAATTTAAAATTATTTTAAACTTCAATATCTAATTATATAGTTTAAAATTTGTACAACATCCGCTTTTGGCAGTTATTTCAAGGCAATTCGCAATCATTTTTACATTCCGACGAAATTATTTCACTACGTACCTAAACTGCGTTTCAACTATTTATTTGAAACGAATCAAAGTTCTTCTCCAAAAAAATTGAACCCACAATCCAAGTGATATTTCAATATTTGTAGTAATTACGTGGCTTCCACGTGTACAGTCAAGCAGGTGGGCAAATGGGAAAGAAGATACGTTATTGGAAAGCTCGTTAGTGCTATGGTAAATTACAATGGCGTCGCGACGCAGCGATATTCGATAATAACGAAGTTACGTGGGCGTCACCATATGTACCAATATTATACGACGGTTGCTGAGGATGCCATATTCGTGTGTTTACAGTGTACGTAATAAATACGAGAATTAATGTAACGTGCGTGTGGTCCTGTGGTTTGTACGTGCCCCATGCTAGAGGATACTACAAGATACCAGATAGCATTGTCAGCACATGTTCTCAATTAATTTGGCTTCGGGATCAGTTCTATTGCCGTCGCTGACAATAGAATTTTTCAATCTTTCTTTTTTTCACGAAATGTATTCTAATTAACGTATAAACGGTTGCTTTTCTCTGGGCTCTGGGGAAGTAAATACAGCATTCATGAAACAATTTCGTGAGTTGCAAATGTTTACCATTTAAATGTATTGGAAGTAAACGAATCGATTATTACTTTGATAAATTCTTGTTCGCTAATTGTATGAACGTAAGTTACAGAATTCGAAAGTTGGATTGATAGGATATTAAATCCACATATAATCTTATTCAGCATTATTTAACACAAGATAGTCATAAATATACTAAAACAATTCACTTTTCAAATCGAAAGTATTATTTCGAAAAGAAGAGTCCATTTTCTTTCAAAATGGTTTTTTCAAAAACATTTTTGTATAGATTATTGTTTTACATGAAAAAGATATATTTTAATAAAATACTAACATGCATATCTTTTTTTTCTATCAAAAAAGTCAAGTTTTTAACAGAAGGATATTTTTAAGAGTATATGGACGATTCGTTAAGACAATGTTAGTTTACTTTCACAGCATATTTTTCATTTCTTCATTGCGAACGAATATCTTTCTCACGGGTCGGTTGGACACGTTGCACTTCTAAGGATTGTGAACTAATAGAATCCATTTATTAATACAATATTTTTTAATTTCTTTTGTTTGACACGAACTTCAAATTCTGAAAAATGCAGGTTTTAACAAGCTAAATTTTTTATTTATCATAAAATCATAGATGTCGTTAGCGAAAAGGTGTGGTGAGCCACACCCTTAAGTTAGAGAATGCACCTGCGTCTGTTTATATACATGTATTCATCTCCATATTACGTTCTTTTTCCTCCTTTAATATGATAGCAAATTCGCCTTGGGCCGCTGTACACTCGTAGGTGTTTCGCCAGTGACGATCGGTTCGGTACAACTAAGCAATCTACTTAATTGTGCCACGTTGCTTCCCTCTGACCGACAATGTGTTATTGCCTATTGTGCTTTCGCGGCACTTCATCTTTATGCGAAATTTTGAAAAAAAGTCCCTTTCAAATGTGAAATTTGTCTGCTCACGGGGATAAGTACGTTGCAGTATATTGATATGGATTCTTGTGAAATTATGACTCACGAATAAGGTGAAATGTCAGTCATTTATAATTAGATTAGGCTGGTTTTAGGCTTGTCTAAAACAATTTAAATGCAAATGAAAAACAGTTAAAAAAAGTTATATTAAAAGTTATGACAATAAATTACAACAGCAGAAAATATTCACATCATATATTCATATCAGAAAAATGATGTCGATTGAAAACATGTTATTTCTAATGTACAATTGTGAATAAAACAAAAGAATATCTTTATCGGAAGACTGCAGAAAACTCATTGAGTACAGATTGAATTAAAGGCAACAGAAAAAAATTGTAATAAAAAAAAAGAATTAAAAAAAAAACGAATTCACTGCAATTGCAAATGCAGTAACGTATGGGTGCATTTGCATCTATCGGCTATACCTATGTAGCGTAAAACGAATTCATCACAAGGAAGACACTGAGAAACAACAAAAAACATAAATTGTTCGCAATGGATTATCTAAAATATACAGCTGCCTTCTCCCACACAGGTCCTTGCGCATTCACAGCACAAAAGAAAGCATTAAACTACGATACTACATTGCGTGATCGCATGTATGGCATGTTAACATACAATAAGTATTTAAGAACGCAATGCCGAGCAACCCTCATATGACCCTCCTCGAAAGAATCACGTGTTAAATATGTTATTTCACCACGCTATGTTGTATTCTTCTTTTCACTTTCTAATTTACCGTGAAATTTATTAATAACTTGAACAAAATAATGTCATGTAAAATGGCCGTATTAACGATCACAGATATTGTAATAAACAGGAACATTTCGCGTGTCAAATGTGTCGATTAATTTTTGTATCGAGAAAAGAAATACATTTTTGGACAATAATTTACAAAAAAATAATTATTAACGTATGGAAAAAATGGGTCTATAGGTACAGAGTTATATTCTTGTTTCAAACAACTTTTTTATTGGTAATCTAAACAATGCTAAACTTGGTAGGCGTGTTATCAGGATGCCTGACCATTTACGATTTAGATCAGACCTGAGTCTGATCAGATAAAGCAGCTTAACTACCTTAACTAGTACTTGAGTAAAATCATTGTGTACTTTTTTTTCACCCCGATCAAGCTCGTGTGAAAGTTTGATGGTATTATCCTTAACTAGGGGTTTCCTAAATACCCCAGTCGTTTTCGTTATACGAGCAGACAAAGATGACCATTTCCTCATTTTCTCCACGTTTCTAGATAGGCTGTGTCTACTCAGTACCTGATTAAATTGTCTGATTTGTCACGTGCTCACCCTCCACTGATCGTGCTGTAGTAAAAATTCTCAACTTGGATGTCTCAAAGTGATAATTACGAGTGTGAAAAAAGAATAATAAAAATAAGAAGAGTGATTGAAAAGCAATGATTTTTTAGAACTAATAGATATTAAAAAGATGATAGGATTATTTAGAAAAAGGAATGTTGATCCAGAAACCCTCAAAATATAATACCGAACAGACAGACTGATTGGAAATTGACAGTGAACTCGCGAGGTACCTGAAGAAGTAGTTTTATAAACCTGTCTAATTAATATAAATTAAAATGTTTCATCTCAATGATTTTATAAACCATTGTCTTCAAAATAGTTTCATCATTGATTCATGCTAAATAAAGTGTATCTCGGTGTCTATATTATAGTATAAATTGATTCGTTTATTATACTACGACAATTTACTTGACAAAATTTATGGCTAGGAAAACAATTTATGATTAATATCATGGTTAATAATATAATTGACTTAAAATTCGCAATTACGTATTCAAATTTCAAAAATCTCCCACGAAATCATACATCAAGTAAAGGCACGTAGAACTAACATATTATTAAATTCAGCCCCTATTTAGTAGCGCTGTATTAAACGGTGTTTAAGGGTGGCGTAATGCCAGTGTAAGATTATTCGAGCCTCAGTGTTTTAGTCCGTCGAACCCGCGTAAGATGCACAGACATCTCACTCGTGACGTGCCGATGTTACTGATCTTTCTATTTACTAATCGTATCTCGATAAGTAATCTTTATTAATGTATTTAAATAGAAATTCATCTCATTTTTCGTCGAATTTGATATGAGATTTTAATAGAACAAAGTTTTATTTCACGTTGAGAAAAATATAAAGATGCATAAAATTTTTGAAAATATTTTTTCAATAGTATTTTCACTATATAATGTACTTAAATTGCTTACGATTGGTTTATACAAGATATCTGTAACAATATATAACATCTTCAATTATCATATTTTGTTAAAGTACGTAAATGTTCTCTCATCTAGTTTGGTTACCTTGATAATGAACCAAATTTCAGTTGAATCGTCTAAATTGCAATATTGATGTTTCGTTGAAAAACTCTGCATTTAATATTACTATTTTGTATTCAATACTTTTTTTGATTTAGGATATAGAAGTCACAATGTAATTTTGGTAGGAAAAAATTAGGAATAGAGTTTGAACTTTTTGTATAGGAAAGATGACGAGGAATTGCGAGCTCCCATTTAAATTATATTGAAATCTCCAGATCCTATTCAAAGGGTTAATAATGTTACACAAGACTCTTGTTCTTGCAATAATACTTCGAGATATCCTAGCTTTTATAAGAAGCATTAATAGAATGTCGCATGATCAACGTATTTACGTGTCCTCGTGAGTCGCATTGTGGAAACTGATGACTTTGCTAAAGCTTTTATTTCATTAAGTCCTCCATCTTCAAGTCCAACAGCATGTTTTTTTTTACATAGTAAAATGTCATTAAGGTGACATTTCGTTAAAGCCTCCAACTGCTGTCATTTTTTTTTTTTTTTTTTTTTTTTTTTTTTTTAATAAAATTTTTATGAATCTTGCGCCTTTAATAAAATAAAATGGGAATTTTTTGCTCAAATAAATTTCAAAAAAAAAATTTCTTTATTAATTTTTTTTTAAAACATATTTCTAATATTTCCATTTTTAATTTTTTTAATTTTGAAAAAATTTTAATTTTATTTATTTAAAAATTTTTTGGTTTTGGAAAAATGTTAAATCCGATTTACTTTATTTAATTTTTTTTTATTTTAAAACGG